>VXAX01003262.1:795978-843152 GCA_013399835.1 Leptocoma aspasia
CCCCCCCCCCCCCCCCCCCCCAGTTTTGTCCCTGGCAAAAATAAATTAAATCTTCAAACAAGGGACAGAGAACAGAGAAAGAGAACAAAAATAGGAGTGGGGAGAGGTCTTACAAAGCCCAGTTTTTCGCTGAGATTTTTAAAGTTTAGGGACATAGTTTTGAAAACAGAATATTATGCTTGCTTTGCTTTTAATTGAAAAGAACTCAGCCAGCCGAACTCGTAATTAGCTTCCAGATAAAGAGACTGTTAAATTACTGACAAGCAGAAGGCAGAATAACATAGTGTCATCAAAACAAATAAAATCACTACAGGAGAGAATTAACTGTACAGCTCCATCCTCCATGGCCACAACAGAGCAGAAACACCTAAACCATCAACTCAAGAGATGAGAACTGCAACCTCCTTTTGTAGGGACTGAGAACAAAAGGCAAAGCTGTAGACTCAGAGTCAGGGTTTCAAGCTTCCAACACTAAAATTAGTTTTGGAGCAACTGGGAGTGCAACACTGACAAGTCAATTCACAAACTAACAAAAATTTTTAAAATTATATTCATTAAAAAAAATCCAACCAGCTCAACCCTTCTAGTACCATTAAACTTGATCAGTTTAGAGTATGCACCTTGCTAACATGGAAAGTAATTAACTGAATCCAACTCTCAGACACTGGGCTCTGTTTAAGAATGGATCAATTCATGATTTATTTAAATTGATCTAAGATCAGATTACCACTGAAAAATGTGGATCTGCACTCCTTCCACTGCCTGTGTTTTCTCAGTTGCTCCCTTGAAAAGGCTGCTTGGTGGGACCTGAAGGGTTTGAAATCTTTCCTTTTACTTCTTTTATTTCACTCAGATCAGCCTCTCACCAATATTAGGATAAGGAAGAGAGGTGAAAGAGGAAGACAGGAGGGCTAAAATCTTCCTTTCAGTGCCAAAAGAAATGCAGAGATCCTTAAACCAATGCTGAAAAGGCACCTCGCTTTTGGGTAGGTGTTTATTGTAGGAAATGTTATGTGGGGTGCAGATATTGGCCATATACACAGCAAGAGTGGAAAGCACCCCTTGTTTGCTCCTTTGGATGGCTACTAATTTGTAAAGTCAAACAAGTTCTTATTTCTAAGAACTTATTTACTTGTTTGTACTTGTTAGCAGCTCCTTCACCCCTCTCCCATCTGTCTGATTATGTTTACAGAGACAAGACCTGCCCAGATGAGCACAGGCACTCCTGGGGCATTCCCTCTGTCCATCTTTGCAGTGTCAATGGTCTGGGTATGTTCCTGGGGAGGCTGCTCTCAAGGAGTCAGGATTCCCTGGTCACTTGTCCCAGTGAGTGAGAAAGGGTTACCAACTCCTCTCTCTGCAATTTGAATATAGTAGCAAAATGCTCATTCTAACTGGAAAAGAAGATCCTTTTCATCTTTTATCTTTCATTTTCATTGATGACATTCATGCCATAGTTCAGAAGACCAGCTTGTTCTTGGCTGAGACATAGTGCTTTTAATTTATAAATTATGTCTTCTTAGAAAAAGAAAAAAACATTGCATTCTGCCAGTCATATTGTCCTTGTTTTTTAATTACCACCACCAAAGAGAAAAGGCTTTAATGCCTAGAAGAAATGTGCACATATTTTCTACCACAAAGAAATTCATCAACATTTAGCACAAGGCATATAATTAATAGTTGTACTTTAAAAGCCCAGCTAGGCTTATTGTAGTTGATTGCCAAGAGATACATACACTAGCACTGCCACACAGAATGCATTTTTCCTATTGTTTCTGCTTTCCAGTAGGTAGCAAGACTGTGAATACAAACCAATGTGGCCATGGCACAGCATTACCAGAACAATTGGCTGTAGCAGCCCCTTTCTCTACAAAGATTCACTCCACACAACACTTACAGGTGAAAAAATGAAAGAAACACTTGTCTCAAGGCAGCCCACCCAGTCCCCTGAAGAACTGCCTGCTGCTCTCTGCTTTCTGCTCTTTATTCCTCACCTTGCCCTGCTTTTTTTTCAATTAGAACACAAGGACACTTTACAACTGCACTGAACAAACCTTTTCTTAGGTGCTGCTCCCAGATCTGACCCTTTGTTTTCAAAGAGCTGATCACTGTCCTGGCAAATGGCTGTGGGATATAATTTGCTCACTAAGTGCTCACTGGCAGAGAAACAAGGCTGATAAACCCAAAGATGCTGTGGATGCACAGCTTAAATGAAGGGCTCCAAGACACAAGGCATGGTGGGTTTAGCTGACATTAATATCCCCTGCTGTGTCAGTCTCCCCTTTCTCCACCCTAGATCTCTGCCCTATTGCAAAAGCAGCTGAAGGCTCATATGCTTACTCCAGTCAGTCTAAGTGTTCCAGTTACACAAATGTTTCCTCCACAGCAATGAGGGGTGCATTGTGTATCCCTCTGCCTACAGCTTCTTCCCACCCCTAGAGATCTTCACTCTCATTTGTGTCAGTTCAGCAGTGTGTGGAAGCTGAGTAACAGAAACCTGTCTGGGTTAAGGCAAGGGGGCCTTTGATTTTCATTTAACCCAACGGGTGGGATCTTGCTAAGAAGTCAGGTGTGAGCAGGGATGACTGGGGCACAGGCAAACATTTCTCTGGCATAACAGGAGAAGCACCTTTGAGCAGAGGCTGTGCTGGTGATTTGGCAGGGACAGCCTCCACTGCCACAGTCACATCTGCCAGCTCTCACCTGACACTCTGCCAGCTTCCAAGGAAATGGCACAGGTAAGGTCTGTTGGAAATTAGGCCTCTTATTTACAGTCTGGCTCACTGACCTTAATAATGCACAGAGAAAAGGTCTGAAGTGAGTTTTGTTAGCACTGACTGGCAGTGATCCTTTCCCCAAACTGTGCTTGTTTCTCTCTGCTGGTGCCACGCTGATGGCAAGCTGACCCATGCTGGAAGCCAGGAGGAGAATCCTTGTCTGCAAGCAACAGACATAGAGGGGAGAGCAGCTTACTAAACATGATACCATATCTGAGGAGTTCAGACCCAGCAAGTTCATTTTTCATGCTGTCACATCCATGGAACCCTGCTCCTGTGCTTACACAACAGATCTGCCTGTGCATCCCTGTGCCCATTCACTCTTCCAGTGGTGCTTGGTGAGGAAGTGGAGGTTTCAGTTAGGAGCTCCCTATAGTGTCTGAAGCAACAAATCACAGATATCATATACAATGGGATTTTTCAGCACTGCTGCTTATGTGAACTGCTTTAGACCAGTGTAACTTATGATAGACTAATGGCACTTCCCTGAAATACCCTCTGCCAGGAGCTGCTGCTGGTCCTGCAGGGAAGTGTGAAGTAGGTTTTGCTGACTCAGTGGCAGGGCTGACTTGCTACCCCACAGAGATGCAAATCAGCTTGGAGCAGCCTTTGAGCAGCAAAACCCAAACTTACATTTAAGGACAGGCATGGGCAGGAAATGGTACAAACCCTGAATATAGCTAAGCATAAAAACAAAGCTCATTGTTATTTTCAGAATATTGTTATTCAAACTTCAGAAATATGGCTTTGATCTTAATATGTGCGTAGCTTGAAATAAAATTGGGATCTCCAGCTGTTTACAAATCCGCTAGTTCAGGAAGCAGAAAAACTGAATCAATTATTTGTTTCCCTGTCTACTCCCAGCTCCATTTGCTTGCAGCTTCTACAGAGCAGGGACATTATTTTCTCCCCTGAAGTTGTATAGGACCAAAGAACCCCAGATGCACAGATAAGCAACCCAAGGGCAATTGCTGTACAAATTAGAATGTTACTAGTCCTATGTACTGGTCAATATAAACACTACCCTCAAAACTTTTGTTGTCACCTGACACTTAAAGATCCTGACTGCCCATGGAGGGTGGGTTCCCACTCTGGGCTACGAGGTCTTGCTCTTGTTCTCCAGAGCAGCCAGCCCTCAGCCACAGCTTTTCTTCAGAAACATAATTATTATCTTCTACTCTTGCCCTCAGTGATGATTGTCTGCTTTTTGTATTCTGTTCCAATTAGTTTTTAAAATAGGCAAGGCAAGTTTCAAGCTGTGGAGTTTGTAATCCAGAGTTTATTAGCCTAAAGAAGAAAGTTCAAATTAACACAGTACTGGTTTTCTTTTTTGTAAATTATTTACATCCTGATTAGCTGCTGTTTTCATTTCTTTAAAAGTTGAGAGTTTGGCTGTTAGTATTAAATATTATGAAATCTACCCAAAAGCACCTTGTCAAGTTGGTCAGAACTGTCAGCTGTCAGTCTTGTTGAGGAACAATACAGAGATTCCATAGAGATGAACATGCTATACACATATCTATAAATAAAACCTTCTATTTCATTTGTGATGAGCTAGAATTATATATGCACCTCCATGCATACAAGGCTATAAATAAAAATTAGTATCTTGTTCATGGAGTTGAGTTGGACTCAGATATGCTAATTGTCTCTCTCTCTGTTTTCACAAGTATGTACACATTGTCAGTATATACATCCTGTATCTAGGACACCAGATTTCTAACACAAAGCTTATGGCTCTCAGGTTATGGTCACCTGCAAGGATGTCATTATTTCTAAGGGGAAATAAGAAAGGATGGAGGGAAGACACCAGAGTAGAGAAGGTTCTCAGCAAATCCAGATCTGAAAGACAAAATTCTCCTTAAAACGTTTGCCATAACAGACTTTCACCTAGAATGAGAGGGAGGAATAACTCTGGCCAGTCCCTGTGGCAAGACATTACTATAGCACAAGGTTCTGCTGAGCACTGACTAAGCCAAACTGAGAAAACATGCAAGGCCAAAGTGTGCACACAGGGAAGTGCAGGGGGATGTGTGGCTGAAGGCCTGCAAAAAGGAGGCTGCAACAGTCCAGCTTCACATGACTGGTGCCACATCAGAGGATGGTGAAAAAGGCAGAGAAAAGGCATGACATGACTCTTAGCTAGCATTAGCTGCTCTCTCTACTTCATCTCCAGCAGGTACCATACAGCACTCCAGTGTGACATCCACTGGATGAATAGCACTACTCAGATTGCTCCTGTCATTTCAAGTTGCTCGATCAATACAGCTCAAATTCCCATTGTAGTCCCCAGACAGGCAAAAATCCTCCACACAGACCTTCAGCCATGAGTCAGCTTCAGCAACTGCCAGACAGTTCTGGAACAGAGATTACCACAGGCTAATGTACACCTAGACCATGTGCATCCCCACATAATAGATAATGATAGCTAACAGATCAGTCAGAGGCTAGACAGCCATAAACACACAGATACAGCTCAGATAACAGATGGGCATCATTAGACAATCGACACTAACAGGCAACAGCTTTAATGGGAATGAGGGGTAGGGGAACATCAAGTCTGTCTTTCCTCTGAGCTGACCCTCTAGTACCTCCTTCAATCCTTCCCATTAGTCTTCACATATTAAGAAAAATGTCTTTCATTAATGGGTATTGCTCCTGGGAGACAAACGTTGGCTTTGGTGCTGGTTATTTTCTGTCTGCCCCTAACATCAAGAGGACAGAGTGGACCCTGCTCGTAACATCAGGATTACACAGTTTCAGAAGAGCTTTTAGGTAACTTTTGTTTTAAGCATTTTTCATTTATTCCTACAGGACCTCTTTCTGCAAGATACTTCTTGTCCTCATCAGGTTTGAATGATACTTAAGTTTATCTTTAATCTATTTTATTTCATAGGAAATGAAATAAATGTTAGCTTGTACTGTGGCCATCAGGAGCCTCCAAACCCTTAACTGAGAGTTATGGCAGACAGGCCTGTGGAAGTTCCAGGAACCTGACATTTGCAGAAATCCAACCCTTAGATTTAAAGAAATTGATTTGAGCAACTTTAGGTAGACTTGTAAATGTTTCCCATTATATTGGCCAGAGTTAGTGTGGATTTTAAAGCTCATTTGCTCTGTTTTAACTACTACCCTCAGTAAACTATATTAATTTGGTTGAGATTACATACTCAATTGTTGGTTGCTAACAACCCATGCAACTGGAATCCCCATGCATTATGGGGATTTTCACCAGCTTGTGATCTGTAATTATGAACATATTCAAAATATTTACCTCAAATCTTGTTAAACTGATAGCTTTGGCTCTGTTTATTCAAGACACTGCTTTTAGAAAAGTCCTTAAGGAAATGTGTCTTGTACATAGAGCACCATGAAAGAGCAACACACTACCACAATCTGAACTATTGCTCATGCATTGTGCAATCTGGAACATAGCACAGCCAAGCCAGAATCACAGATGGTGTTTCACATGACAGCAGTCATGACTATTGGCCCTCGAGTCATTTGGAAAAAAACAAAACAAAACAACCCAATCCTCAACATCTACCAGGATCAGGTCATACTGGAGGAGACAGGAAAAGCAGCATCACAGAATCACTGGGTTGGAAGAGACCTTCAAGATCATCGAGTCCAACCCAGCCCTAACACCTCAACTAAACCCTGGCACCCAGTGCCACATCCAGTCTTCTTTTAAACACACCCACGGATGGTGACTTCACCACCTCCCCAGGCAGAACATTCCAGTACTTGATCAGTCTTTCAGTTAAAATTTTTTTCCCAATATCCAACCTGTATTTCCCTTGGTGCAGCTTGAGACTGTGTCCTCTGGTTCTGTCAGTGCTGCCTGGAGAAAGAGACCAACCCCACCTGACCACAACCACCTTTCAGGGTGTTGTAGAGAGTGATAAGGTTAATAAGCTTCTGATTTACACCCTTATAGGTAATTATGGCACAGCTGGTATGAAAAATTTTAAACAAATGCTTTAAATAAATATCAAAATGAAGAATTAACTTAATCCAATCAACATTGCCTTCTCTGCACTACATCATGTCATTTTGATATGAGAAGGTCTGGAGCAAAAATATTATTTTGGCAGGTTTTAAGGACCAAGTCAGTCCTAAAATTCCTTCTTCGAGCATTTGCATGTATAGAGACTTTGGTAGCTTTCAAACAGTTTGTGGTGCAGTTTGTTTGTCAGAACAGGTCTTCTATGTGATAAAGGCAATCCAGACCCAAATCTAGGGTGATTCTCCCATATCAAAACTAGGGTTGAGCAAAATTCATAGACTGGCTAAGGAGCATCTCATTAATGAAACAGGAATCTTCACAGAGTCACCCAAGTCCAAAGCCCCTGGTTCAGGAGTGGCCAGAGCACATTTTGCTTTTGTTTTGCTAAATATCTAATGTTTGGAAATCTATCAAGCTCAAATAGATAATTGATATGAGGAAGCATTAGATTTCAAGTCACTGTATCCTGTGTGCTGCTCTCAAACCACTTGTAGCAAATACATCCAGAGTGTTGGACACTCTGGTGCATCCAAACCTAAAGCCAAGTCCCTGCAAGGACACCCTGAACACAGCCTGACTTGCACAGGTGAGGCAAAATCCCATACCCATGTTACAAAGGCCAGAGTGAGTACCTTTCCACCCAAGGGCCAGAGATTTACCCAATTTATCCCAAGTAGCTGCTCAGAAAAAAGGAGCCCATGGAGCTGTTTAACAGCACAGCACAAAAGACAGTTTGTATCTATCCTTGCCTCTGCCTTTGAATGCCCCCAGAAACATCCCCTAGGTTAAACTCCATGGAGTGCAAATGAGATAGGATGGTGTTTGTAAGGAGTCCTTATGCCTGACACTAGGAAAAATATCTACAATGCAAAGCATGTTATACTGCTAGTGGGAATTGCAGGAGGAGAGGAAACATTTTCTAAGACATCTGCAGGGAATATTTTATGAGCTGATTGTGTTTTCTCTTAGGGGACACTTTCATTGCTTCACTTGATTATCTCTGATATTTTAACAACCATTTTTAAAATGGTTTTTGAAAGAATGAAATTTAGAATCAAGAGGATATGCAATCCCAAAGGAGATGAGTGTTTTGCTTAGGTAGCCACCCATAACATTGGGGGATCTCAAACAGAAGTAGAAAAAATAAAGCAGTCTAGGCAAAAATTAGAGGCTGAAAAACCAAAATGGAAAAAAAACCCCACAACCCAGTATAAATTTATTTGTTAGATTGAAAAGTGTTCTGAGAAATTTAAGCTTAGATAATAAAAGAGTAAAGGGGCCATTAAGATAATTCCCATAGTATTTCCCTTCAGATCACACTGTCCATTACAGTGCAACCCAGCACAACTGCACTAAACCCAGCAGAAGCAGTGCATTTCCCTGCAGGTATCACTCTCCAATAAATAGTTAAGCCAAAATTGGAGGCCTGAACCCACTCACTCCCTGATCAGACCACAAGAATTGTCACTGCCACACTGGCACTGGTCTGCTAAAATCTGTTGGGTTTGTTACACTCACAAAGGTGCAAGACCAGGGTAATGCCAAGTAAACAGAAATGCAGTAGCTCAAAGTAGAGAGGCTGCTGATCATTTAAAATTTCCTTTCACCTCTCCAGGTTTTTCACCACAGCTGCTGAAAGCTGTTCTAACGCAGACAAGGTCCAGGTGTTCTGGACACTGTGCTCTGCAGGACTCCATGAGCTTATCCAGCCACAACCAAATCCTGTCAACAGCCTCACTCTCACATTTACCCCATTAACAGGCAGAGAAATTACAGTGCCTAGATGTACAAGCAGAAGTAATAGACAGCAGCTGGAAACATACTGTCCAAAAGAAATGTACATTTAGTGGATTACTCCTCACATTGCTTCCAAGTGTCCCTTAATGACAACTTGAGAGAAAACACCAAAACACTGCAGTCTGACATGGCTTCTTGATGCACACCATGGAATTAAGAGAAAAAAGGTTTAGGTCATTTGATGAGGTGGGTGAGAACCCATCCAAACCAGCCAACGAGCAGGGCAGGAATGCTCCCAAAAAGAGGTGCTTTCCCATCACTCTCACAGTACAGTCCTGCAGCTGCTGGCCAAGGCACAAGCCCTCTTGCCCCAAGGCCAGAAGTATCCTGTTCTCTTAGTGCCTAATCTGCCTTTAATTCTTCCTGTTGTTTGCTTACCAATCAGATCTGTACAGGTTTCCAGGAGAGAAACAATCTAAACCCAAGTGTTTCCCAAGACCAATCCAGCTCTCCCAGTTTACTGAAACCCATGTGGTCCCCAGTGAAGGGCTGGAGAGCCTGGCTGCTATGCCCTGCCTGCTGCTGTCCTCACTTGGAATGAAAATCAAGCTGTGTCTGCTGACTCCCACTCCTAACCATTTGTAGCAGACAGAATGAGAGCAGAAAAGGGATTCCACTGAGCAAAGAAACCAGGAGGGCACAGGCAGCAGCAAAGCAGCCAAGGAACAGAAGGCAGCATTTGTTTTGACTGATGCAACCTGACAAAAGCCAAGTAATGTGTCCATTTGCACAGCTGCATTTTGCTGTAGACGTGGCGTGGACCACACAAAGGATATTTAATGTAACAAATCAGTAATACAAAAAGGAGAGTTTTTTCCCAGTTTCACACATAAAAATTTAATACATTTCAAAGAGATTCACACCACCCTTTCAGGCAAACCCTTTTTTTAGAATTAAACATATGATGGGTTTTATTGTGCAAAGTAGCATGGGGGTCATGTGGGATGAAGCTGTGAACAGTGACAACACCAGTTGTTGTACTTTAGAAAGTCTAGTGGTTGAAACCTGGGTTAGTAAACCACAAAACATAAAGAAATGCCTGTCCACAGCTGGTTTAGGTTCCCAGAAATGTGCATGGCATGGTCAGAGGAGGAATGCTCAGGGAGAAGTAAGCAGCTCCAGTGTTAGCCTTCACTGCTTTTGGTCCCCTGGGAAATGCAAATCACCATCTGGCTACCTTTTTGATGAAGGAAGGGTTAAAAACCAGGTGTAACTGGAAAGAAAATTTCAGCTTCACTGAAGAGACACAGAAAAAAAAAAAGCACAAACCTAGCTGCACAAAGCCATCTGGGACTCTCATTACATATGGGCCTGAATTGGGATTGCACCTCACCAAACAGAGCTGGGGCAGCTCTTAACTGGGGCACAGGGAAACTGGGCTGCCTGCACAAGAGGACTCCCACTACCAACACAGCCAAGACCAGGCTCTGATCTAGGTTGCCACAAGGATTCAAGTTCACTGAGCATTAAAACAGAGGAATGCTAGAACCTCTTAACTACACAGTTTGTTTCTCCTCCCCACTACCAAGGACTGTCAGACCTTACTTTCCTGCTTAACAGGTGAGTAATTACTTTTCAAATTTACAGCAAGCTGTTGATTGAAAACATATAATTTTGGAATTATTTTTGTGGCAAACTTACATTATGATAGTACACGATTCAATCTGCCATTATTTTTCAACAGCAAAATATTTTGATTGAGCGAATCCATTTCTTTAATCTTCAAAACAGGACAGTTGAAATAGCAATTTCCCAAGAACAGCAGAAGCAAAAAATATCCTCTGGCAGCTTATCTGCAGGGTTTAATGCATGGACTGCTAGAGCACTACCAGGGTGGGCTGCTCTCCATGCACAGTGTGCTTTATTGTATGTGCTGCTGGTCCTCATTGCTTTACAACCTAGTTGCTGTTACACTATTGAACCCAAGGCAGAAGTGTTTTGTTGTTTTATCATGGCTTTTGTTGTTTTTCTTGTTGTTTTAAATTAAAGAAATAAACAGACATCCCTCCTACACCCCACCATAGGAAGCAACTTTTCCACCACAGCTGCACTGAGCTAATCCAGCAACAAAAGTGTGGCAAGTGGAGAAAACTGATATTTCAACCACCTTACACACTGCTCCTCCTCCCCAGGGATGGCAGGGTGCTCTGTGGCACTTCCCAGTTATTTCTCTATAAGAAGAGGCATAAAATTTTCATCATAGACAAATCAGAGGGTTCCCAGCCACCTCTCCTTGCATTTTCCTCCCATTCACATAATGTTTTCTGAGCATGATTACAGTCTCCAGGTTCTAAAACATCCTAGGAATAAAGGCAGGCTGCTCTGCTATAGAACAGTGAGTCCTTGGTCTTGGAATACAAAGGACACAGGCCTGGAAAAGGTACATGGGGGTGTGTCCAGCCATTGGGCTGGCTCTGTACAGGAGAGATCACCCAGGAGTGCCAGGATCCACAACAGCCACAGCTTTGTCTGCACTAAAGCCAGCATATTCTTTCATAGTAATTCATTAGAATTAATGTGTCCCATAAAGCCCTGATGAACCACTCTGCCACCAAAATGCACACTTCTGCAATACACAGGATGTTTAAAATGCAGAGGATGTTTTCTAATATAACTCTCCTTTTCTTTGTCAAAACTGAAAATGCAAGGAGGCCTAGCTGCAAGAGAGTACGACAGCAAAAGCTTTTAGGTTAAAAATTTACCATGTTCTACATTCTCCTCACACAAAGAGGACAGCATCAATTACTTTAGCAATAGGCAAAAATGTACAAATAGACTATATTCTCCTGGGCTGAGGCTTTGTACATACATCCAGCTAGACAAAGAAGCTAGTTTGGGGCCTCAAAATGTATTCCAACTGATTTCCAGCTCCTCTGCTATGTTGACATTTTCCCGTGACAGGTCTTTTTTGCACTGCACAGTTAGCTTTGCTTGGAAAAATTGAATTATTAGCTTGTGTACAACTTGCTCAGATGATACGATATGATATATCCGCCCTGTCAAAAACATATCTTAATTAGTTAAGACAACAGGCATTTTCCAGACCTGGCCTGTCGGATAACATATCCTAGCATAAGAGAATCTTAAGGGTGATTTCACAGAGCTGTAGTGAGACTACATTTCACCTTCTACATGCAAGTCTTTTCTTTACCTTCTTGAGGGCTGATACAGCTTATCTTCAGGTCACTGAATATCATGAGACATCATTCTTAGAGCTTTAGTAATTTTTATTGTTTAAATATTTAAACAACAAAATCTCCAGGGATGCAGAATTGCAGTAGAATACCTACCAGAAATTTAAGGTGGAATACATGACAGATATGTTTTAATTGTTCTTTGGTGTCCCCTGTTCCCTGCCTTCCTACAACAGCATTATTTGAGATAAATATTACTGAGATAAATCCTAATAAATTTAAACACACTATTATGATAAAATAGAGGGATCACAGCACAAAAGTTGATGCTTTCTAGCACCACCAGAGCAAAAAACCAATGAAGACAACCTTACAAACCCAGCCAAGCAAAACTGTTCAAACGGAGCAGGGACCATGAACTCTGCAATACCTTTATTGTGCCAACACAGCTCTCAGCACAGGTCACACAGAGGATGGTAATGTGCTCTCCTGTTTAAGTTTCTCTTTTTGAAATTAATCTGAATGTCTGCTTTGTTGGCTTTACAATAATTGCTTTGGGGACAGTCAGAATTTATTGATTTAGTGTTCACTGTAATATATTTATTTAGTAATGAAGGACATATTAAAATCTGGTTTAAGGCAGCAAGACTTGTACTCACACAGCTGCAATGCCAACAGCATTAAACACCTGGAGCTGGTACCCACTAACCCAACAAAGAAATGCAATCCTCTGAAATCCAGCACAGTGCAATTTTTTGGTTTTTTTTTTTTTTTTGTTTTGGTTTTNGGGGGGTGGGATGCATGGGTGTTTCTGCTAACTAGGGGAAGGGAGCCACACAGGCTGGCTGGAGCAGCCACTCCACTACTAAGAGCAAACTAACCCAGACAAGCTATAGCTCCAAAATTATCAGCTTTAGTATCAGGCACTTTTACACTATATGCTAATCACACTTGTTTTGTCCACTCAACTCATACACACTGCAGGTGCTGTGGTGCTAATAACCCATTTGCTGTTCCTATTCTCTCTGTGCAGTAAATTGCTGACCATTACTCATTCTGTAAGTCTGTTAAAAGCAAGAGAAAAGACACATGTGAAATATTCAAAAACAATGCAAACAAGAATTCAAGTGCTGTGAAAGGCTGCTACTTAATAACACTTTGCAGGACTGGCTGAATTGGGCTTGGGTTCCAGTTTTGTGTGACAGTTCTATCTGCAAGCAGTGCTCAGGTCTGAGCAGAAGCAGCAGCAGCTCTCAGAACATCTGACTTTTGCAATGAATGAATAGGAATTGTGGGGTAATCAGGAAAATGGACACGAGGAACCATTTGAGCCTAGCTGCAAAACCTGGGAGACCATTTAATGCCAGTTCTAGCTGACTGCATGAGCTCATTAGCCTCCACAAAGCTCACATAGCCAAGAAAATAACAGAAATATTGCAGGTATCACAAGTTTGATTTTGATACTAGCCTAGCTAGTATCCTCTCTCTTACATGCACACGTGGAGACAACTTTGAGGTGTGTCACATTTGAGGGGACTCAGCTTGGTCTGTTGGTGTCAGAACAGGGACTATATAGGCAGGAGGTAAAACCAACACTCCAGCCATGAGCAGTGCACCCACAGAAACTCTGGAACCATCTGTAGCCTGTGGATGAGCCAGCCTTACCCTTGCCAAGACACCAGGGTGGAGGGAGCCTGTTTCTCTTGTTTCTCCTGCATCCCTTCCTTTTGCTTTGTAAGAGAATGAAGATTTGGTCCTTAGTAAGGATAAAATAAGTTTTCTCCATAACCTCTCCCAGTACTAAATGTCTTACTTTTATTTTACCAATCTTTTTTGGTAATACACCTGTAAGTCTGAGGGATTTATTATCTGCAGGTTTCCAAGAGCCATGAGGGATGCAGGAATATGCAGTGTCGTTCCTTGTCCTGAAGGCCCCTTCCATTGCTGAATGACAGGTTCCTTCTAAGTGCCTCTATATTGCTGTGGGGCACTTCACAGAGAGAGCACTAAGTGTAATCATACACCTGGATGGGTCATGATATAACTGTTGCAGTAATTTTGCTTTTCCTTAAGTTGTTATTTTTTATTCTCCTTCCCTGGGAAACAGAGAGAGGTTGTTAAAAAATCTTGAGCACAGTCACACAGAAACTGTAATGGTAACAGACCACAGAATTCAAGCATTCACATCAGAAAATACCACAGCATACTCTGGAGGGGGTAAGAGTCTATTTTTTCCTCAAGAAAATATTTTCTATAATAAATATATCTGGACAGTTTACAAAGTCCTCAGAGGCTAACCAGTTAGCTGTAACAAGTTCTACACCTGACACATTTTTCTTCAGGGTAACTTGCTTCATTCAGAGTTTTAATGTTTAAATAAACTGCTGCCCAAATCAATAACCTACGAAATCATTCACTCTGGGAAAGTCCTTCAATCCTTCCCCCTGTTTTAAGTCAATTTATATGCTATGCTACAGCTACCTCAGGCTGCATTTCATTACCTTCCCACTCCATCTTCTAGCAGCCACTCTGTAGTTTTGGCTACTCTGTTCTCAGCGAGGAGGTCCACAATACTTTATTTTGTGCCAGCTTGCCTCAGACAGCTGAGAAGTCCTTCTGTCTGGTCTCAGGGTTTTAGATCACTGCTGTATTCCAGCAGAGACAGTGAAATCTGAGGCCAAACAGCTGGAATGTATCCGCTAGTCTTTCCTAGTGACAGTAACTGAAGAGGTATCATTGCTGTTGGCTTTGATAATCTTAGATAAAGCAGGTGTGGGAAGAAACAAACCCAGCCTGTATTGATCCAATCCTATCTTATTTCCTTCCCAGCACCAAGTTTGTAGACAGCTGCTCTCCTGCTGTGACAGTTTTAAAAGATACTTATAATGTCTATTAACAAAATAGTTATCCAAAGACTTCACTGAACACAGAACCGTTAGCCCCTTCAAAAACCCTGTAACTTCAATGATATGCAGTCCTAAGCCAGGAAAGTATTTAAGTAAATGTTTTAAATGAAGCTGGTGGGTATTACTGTTCTTATTCAGATGGGACCACTCATACACTTGAATCCTCATCCATAAATGCAAAGGCTCCTTCTGTGGTCAAGGGGGCTCACTTGGGCAGCAGAAGGTGTATATCATACCCAATTTCCACATATCCCTCCCAGGCATACAGCACCACAATATCCAGAGATCCAATCAGAGGCTTGGCCTCATAATATGAGGACACAGAGGCTACAGAACGTGCTTCACCTCAAACCACAGAAAATTGGCTGTGGCTGTACAGGTGAACAGCCTGGATGGGATCAATTCCAAGCCTTGCCTTTTGCCTCCTCACCCCAAGGCCATGGAGCCTGCTTTCCAGTTGTCTGGAAACAGCACAGTTACCAAAGGGAGAGGGAAGTGCCTGCCCTTAATGCTCTGCACAGCCTCAGGCTCCTGCTCATTTATCTGAGATTCTCAACTGTCAATATGAACATTCATACAGCAGTTCTGTACCTCTGGGAGAAGACCCTACACACTCTGAAGACCCTTTACAGCACAGGTTTCTGGTGGAATCTACAGGAAGAAACAAGCCCTTACCACAAATCAGGAGCTAGGGAGAACAGCTCCTACTATTTTAACACTGTTTGTTAGTGAATCATGACAGTCGTGCTACCCTCCATGGTTTTTAAATGCAGGAAGATCTGCCTTTAAAGCCTTAACTGAAAAAGTAGGAGTAAAAATAAATTACTTTGGGAAAGTTTTTCCATTTATGCCTCCCCTTCTCTATAGAAATAGTGTTGCACTTCTCTGTAGATGAACAGGAGTCATTAAAAGGAAGGGAAACAGATTTCCCTCAGGCTCACTTCTAAATACACTGCTAGCCTACCTTAAGTAATGGCCCTCATTTACCAAACTGCTGAGGGCCTGGCTGTTCCCACTGATTTCAGCTGACTCTGTGTGAACTGCTCCATGCACTGAAAGGCCCTTACTCATCACTTACAAGTTTGAGGTTCCTGCTCCTGAAAACCTGCAAAAATCCTGAAAATTAATGGGCAATACTTTCCATTAATTTTTCAAATTTCTCTAGAAACAGAGCAATGATGGAAATACTCAGAGCCACAACATAAAACGTGTGCCTGTGAGCCCCAGATGAGCAGAGGATGGCCACCCCTCCTGCTTCTTCCACCAGCTGTTCCAGTGCACAGCCCAGCCTTGGGCAGAGCTGGTTACAGAGCTGGTTCTGCTTCTCTTAATCTCTGAGGATGACAGGTAGGTCTGAATTTCTTCTCTCTCTCCTTTTTTCCACCAATACAAGATGGAGAGCAGCATGCTTCCATTTACAGAAAATAGTTGTACTTAACTACCTAAACTCAAGAAGCAAGTGTTTGGAAAAAGTACAAACTACATGAAAAAATGAAGGAAATATAAAGAGAAAAACTCCTCAGACCAAGGAAACATGCAGAAACTACTCATTTGCTGCTGCTCACTGTTCAGAGACTACAAACTCTCAAACTACAGAGATACATGAAAAAAGAAAAGAACGAGAGATCTTTAGGTTAGAATATTTTTTTCCCCAAGGAAGCCTTCAACCCTTTTTATTTTATTTCTACTTTGGGAGAATGAATTATCTAGACTTGATTCTACCTGTCAATCACTGTGGACAGTAGCCTTCTCTGGCAGCCCAGTCATTAGGAGTAGTTAATACATTCCCTCTCCTCTGCCATTTTACAGCAGAAAAGCTCCCAGCTAATGAGTTCCATGCCAGGGCATGATGAGGTCACCTCAAAGTAAAATACCAGAGAAGAATACTGGCCAGAAATATATCAGAAATTTTTGCTTTGCCCATGGCTGTAAAAATGGATTTTTACTGCCAAAGAAGCAAATTAAAAACACCTTTAAAAGCCAACTGAAAAATATTAGAACTTTCTCCATTTGGGAGAAAAAAATCGAATAGAACCAAACAAGGACTTTCTTATAGATTTGCCCAGATTACCAGGAAAGCTGTGGAAGAATGATTAAAGAAAACATCACAAAGACCCAGGAAGATTCTGTATCCAAAATACTGTCATCCCAGAATAAACCTGTCAGTTTGTTACATATGCAGGTGGTGTTTTCCGGTAGCTTTTAAGATATTTGACATGCAGTTCTACCCTTGAGATGTGACACTGTGAAGATGGTACCTTCTTACTCAACAGATCATCTCTGCATGGATTTTCAGTCTCACCTCTGCTTACACTAGGATTTCATCTGCCTTTCATCATTATTGTGCTACAGTCTAAATCCTCCTGAGGGGGTTATCTATATCCTTGGGTTCACATGTCACTAGAGAACATCCTGTGTTGGAGCACCTCAGGAGCTGCTCAGGGACCGAGTCCCTCTTCAGTCAGACGCTGGCAGTGCCACACAGCACAACAGCAAAATGGCACTGCCAGCACTGCCAGCTTCAGGTCCTTGGACCAGCTGAGCAGCCTCATGGGCTTCAAACTCTGACACCACCTACACCTGTGCAGCCTCTGGGACGGTCAGAGGGTGGCACAGGTAGAAATGAGAGCAGCATTTGCACTGCCAAAACATTTCATATGTGAGCCAAGCAGCAGCTCCTTTCAGAAAGTCAATTCTTCTGCAAAACCCAGGGTCTTACAGAAAGCTTTTTAACCAAGTTTAAGGACTCAAGTGGCAAAATACATACAAAAACTTATATAGGCAAGAATGTAGGCCTCACTGATGCTTCTTTTGCAAAACTACTGTGCAGTGGAATGGTTCAAAGTAAGCCAGCATCACCAGAGTGTGTACTTTCAGAGAGAAAGGGAAAAAACAAACAGATCTAACACTTCTGTATGGAGTTGCAGGGTTTGCTATACTGGAGCATACAAATCATCCAGCTTCATTCCCTGTTTCTGGAAGCAGCTTACATGGCATGGTTTGAACAGAGTCAGAAAACAAAGCACTCCCTTGTGCTGCTTGGAGCCCTTTGTGCCAGTCCTTACCCCTGGAGAAGACCTGCTCTCAGACCCTTCAGGTTATCTGACAAAACCTCACAGCCTCATGTCTTGCAATCCAAATCACCATAATTTGATCCGAAACCTGGCTCAGAAAATAAACTCAGGAGAGGCACTCTTGAACTACTATTTGTTGAAGGAGAGAACATGTTTTTAATCAAACAGATATTTGCACTTTTTTCTTTAAAAAGATATCATAAAGTAAGAGATCAAAACATCAACACAACCAAGTGTTCTGCTTTTTGTCCTCTTGCTCAGCATACTTTGTAACAGCACTTTCACTTGAATTTAAAGTCTGCTCACATAATCTAACACTCACTGAAAAGCAGAGGAAGGCAGAAAGACAAGGACAGAGAGTGAGTCCATCTGAAGCCAGAGCCGTGTAAGTACACACATGTGTATCAGTCTGTATTTTCTAGCACACTTCTTACTGATCTTAACTCATCACCACCCTGCACAGCTAATTAGAAAAATGTCTTTGTACTTCCTACACTATAGAGGGACAGTAAAAATTATTTTCTCAGGAATATAAAGCCTCAACAGAAGACAGGAGATGACCAAAAAAAAGAAAGGAACACAAAAACAAACTACACTTTATATTTGTTTTTCAAGTGCCACTTTAAATTATTTGGAGGTTTTTTTTTAGGTTCAAGTTAAGGGAGAGTATTTTAGGACCAATATTTCAAAAGCCACCAAGTTACTACACAGTGCTGGATTGGACTTTGGAAGTGAGTGCAATATAAAAAGAACATGGGATTGAGAATAAATATAGCAAATCTGTTTCCTCTGTTTTGTTGTTTACTGAGAAGTGAGCAGGAATGGAATGGCATCCTTTTACACAATTTGCAAGCCCTTTACATTTCAATTTGTAGAAGCCCCCAAAGAGCATACAAGCATCAGTATCCATGCAGCTTGAGCATGCACATCTGTACATAAGCAGCAATCTTTTCAGGTTCAGCAAGTTTTGAAGATGAGGCTCCCTTAAAATGGTTCAAACACAAGACGCAAGTCAGTACCCATAGCTGCAGACTCCTCGAGTGGTTCATTTCTGCCTTGATTCAGAGGATTATTAATGTGATTTGTTACTGTGATTTGTTCCAGGATCAGCAATCAAAATCTGGCATGTCCATGTGTGTGTCTGTTAATCTGTGCAAGCCACAGGACTGACAGGAGAACTGATACAGGCCCAGCTAAAGAAAACTGCTGAAGAGGCCAAAAGAGCCCTCAGAAAGGCTGCACACCTGAGTTCATTTTTCATTATTTGGGGACCACATTATTCCAGCAGCTGGGAACAGAACAACTGAATATTCACAGCTGTATAATATCCGGGTAGAAAAAAAGCTTTTTAATATGGAAAAGTAATTTTACAGGAGCATGTTATGATTTTTCCAGTACAATGCACAAACACTATGGTGGTTTTTGACAAGGGCACTACCCAGACAGAATGAGAAGATAAAGAGAGACAGAGACACAGAGAGCACAAATGTCTCTGGGGTCTGGATTTTCACATATTAGGTCACCGGTGAAACAATGGAACAGGACGCAGATCCTTGGGAATCTTCTTCAAGGCCTTTTCCTTATGTCACTAGCTGAGGAAAAAGAATTTCTAACAGGCATAATGATGGGATTCCATGGAACAATATTTCATGGCTGGAAACCAGCTCACAGCAGCCTTTCCATTTCTTATTTTAATGTGTCATCTGTTGAGAACAAAGAGAACCATCATGATATTAAAGTAATTTCTCTTTGACCTGTAGTGATCTCTAATTCACTGGACTCTGCAATTTACTTTGTATTGGAGGTTAAGTATAGCTGCTGTAGCTGAGGACTGAAGCATGGAATTATATTACTCTGCTGTGTATGTCTCTCTCTGCAGTGCATATATCTCATTTTTCACTAGAGTGTACAGAGAAAGGAAGTCCAGAATGCATATTCATACTAGGATGTGCTCATGCTCTGAAGATGGCTTTAATATAAAGCCAAAAAGTAATATTAGCTTTGTCACACAATTTATTCTTGAGGAAAAACACTTTCATTTGAATGGGATAACTCTGCTAGCCAAAGATGGGCTTTTACTTCTGTTGAAACCACATTTTTACTGTGAACAATATGAATTGCATAAAGGCTTTTTGTAACACCCAAATTGTATTCAAAACATAAAACGAGGGCAATCCTGACTCTGACACTGCATTGATGCAGTAGATACAATGGAGATGTGCCTATCAACGTATAACTACATTATAAATGCATTCAATGGATTGCCCAAACTAATTGGTTTGTCATCTAATTGCCCTTTACAAAGTAGAGCTGACAGGACCAACAGTGGCCTCATCCTTTCATTCACTTTTTGGAAAACATTAGGAGCTCAGGTCTGGGTGTAGCAGGTTAGACAATGCAGATTGATGAGGCAGAAAAGCCTGAAAAGACAGCCCTCTTCCTGAGACAGGACATCAGAGGCCTCTGTGTAGGATGTCTTTCATGGTAAAAGGCTTTCTCAGGGAATGCACAGCTCCTTGCTGCCCTACAGAAATAGCTCCGGTGGAACAAAAGTATCTTCAATTTGAGCAGTGTGAGAGCAGATTCTAACTGAAGGTGCAATCTTCAAAATCGCAGGATAGCCAACAGAAAAGATCTCCCAGAGTAACATCTAAGATTAGACTTTGGCTCCAGGCTCAGGATATCCCCTCCAAAAGAATTCATTGCAGTGCCAGCCAGAGACTCAGATGTCAATAGCTAAAGAGGGTCCTGTATAACAGACAAGTTTTGCTGCTTTGTTGAATATTCCCAATTGTCCAGCAGAAATGCAGCATGTGCCATGGAACACTACCCTTTCAAGTACAGAAATGTGGACATAGTCATGGAATTCATGGCAAAACTGAGGATTTAGGAGTGCATGTTTGGCTGCAGTCCTCTCTTCCCAAATGCACTAATCCAGTGAGCAGTGAGTTACCCATCAGTTACTATGCAATTGCTCAGAACAACATTTTAAGAAGACCTGAAGGTGGTTCAATCTAAGTTTGTCAAACAACACATATTAGTAAGCAAAATCTAATAACCAGGAATGCCAGAATATCCTAACAGAGGGGATGCTGAGCCTTAGTTTTGAAAAACAGGTGAACTGAAGCACATCTGCAGCTCCTGGGGATCTGTATATGCAGCAAATACACACTAGCAGGTGTCAGGCTTGTCTGCCAATGCCACAACTGAAGGACAATTGCCTACAAAGCTTCTGGAAAGGACTTAAATTATTTTAATGGCCTTTCTGCTTCCTTGTCAAACACTTTTCTTATCTGAGTTAAATGTCATTAAAAACTCATTTGTTTAGTATTCAATTAAAAACAGAGGGGAATCAAACTAATCAGCTTGGGTTTGAATTGCATCCTTTTCCAGTTTGATTCACAGAAATTAAGCCTAGACTACATCTCACAGATCTGCTTATCTCTCTCAAAGATTTGTTTCTCTTACCCTGTGTCTTAGTGCATCTCTCTTTGTGGTAGGCAAAAGGCAGCTCTGACAGCCTGAACACCACTCTGGTGTTGTTAGATTTCCAGCAGTGCAGGAGATTGCTTAACATTAACATCCTCCAAATCTCAACGTTTACTTATATTTAAAACAATAGAAAAGAGATGCTTTTATTGATAGGTAGTTTAGCAATGCTTGACAGAATTCTTTTAACATCAGATTTCACCAACAGTTCAAAATATTTCTATATAAAGTGGCTGCCTCACCTAAGTTTTTATGGCCTGTTTATAGGCCTGAGAAAAAAGTCTTTAAAATAAAAATGCTGATGCAACATTAACTACAGCAAGCATCTCTAGATGATATCTTCTGATAACACCTAAAATGACTGGGTTTTAAGGAGGTTGTTATAATGAGAAAGGAGGGTATTTAGAGCTGCAGGTGGCATTGTTTCCAATCTAAGAACACGACTGGGTGCAGAAAGTGATGCAGCTCTTTTTTTCAAATAATAAGTAAGACTATGATATATGTTGCTCTGAAAGGCTGTAGACAGAGAAACAAGTGGAGAAGGAAGTGTTGCTAACAGGGATGCAGTGGTGAACATCTGACTTTCAAACCCAAAATCCACATTCTGTACCATGACCTTAAAACACAGGCCACAAGGCATTGCATCAGATCTGCCCTGGGATTTTGCTAAATACTAGAAAATGTGCTACTCAAATGTTTGATCCTTAACGTTTTCCCAAGGATCCATATGTCTGCACCCCCATACCAGAAGAAGCAGTTCCTTCCACATTTCTCTGTAGAAATGGGCACCCCAAAGTTCAACAGGACCAGGGGTACCAAGCCACCAAAATGCACACACAAACTTTCCAAAGCTTTTTCTTTTACACACACATGAAGGATTAATTTCTTGAATGTAAAGTACCAATTTAATGTAAAAAAAGGGACAAATGATTTATACATACAGACATTTCCTTGCTCGGAGGAGGATCAGAGTAGGGCTCCTTCTCTCACAAGAATGAGGGATACTAGAAGGAGGAAACAAGGAAACTGGAAACAATCTCAGTGTGTCTGTCAGGAACCCTTTTAGGGCCTGCAGCAGTTTGTCAAGGTGTAGATAAGGACACATGGATGACAAGAGCTGAGATGACCAGCTGGAAAACTACTGTCTGGTTAAACCTAGGATGAATTTGTTACCTAAGAAACCCCTTATTTAAAAAAAACCCAAAACCTCATTCCTTCTATTCAAGTCTTTGTGTCTCACATTTGTACCACCACCTCACTGTGCCAGTTCAGTGGGGCTGCTTCAGGCTCTTATCAAGCTCATCATTTATCAATATTGTCTCTCAAATAAATCAATCTGACCGAAAGCAAACACAGAAACAAACCTTACTACGTATATTTTCCATCAATTTTTTGAGGCAATCACCTTTGTGGCAATGGTAATGGCTCATGTCCTTTTTGTTCTGAAAACCTGAAAGCTTGGAGCTAGCAGACTTTAGACATTGCATGGTAAGAAGAGAAATCTGCACTCTTTACACTCACTGGTGGGAATTCAGCTAGAGCAATCACTCAAACACAACAATCTCTGTTCAAGAGCAGTTTGACCACTGTATCAATCTTAAAATAGCAAACAATAGTGGAATGTTAAAAAAGTGAAATGGCATAATACTGAAAAAATTATTACTTTAAAGGGTATGTTGGTTTTCTTAAAAGTTTCAAATGCTACATGAGAAGAAAACAAAAATCTGAAATCACTGTTTTTTATAATAATTTTTGTTCTATGGGTTGCTTGCAAATAGTTCTTTTCTAGAATTACAGACACAATACCCTACATCTAATCTTGCAAGTAGGAATGTGATCTATTTAATTCAGACACTTCAATTTTGAGTTTAGCTGTCAACACCAGAAATAAAGGAAAACATCCACACCATTTTGGTTTGGTTTTTTTTTTTTTTTAGCTTGCATCAAATTTACATATGCATGTAATATTATAAAAAATTACTGTGGAAGTAAAACACCACATAATAAATATAACTGGGTTGAAGAACAAGCACCTGGGCATCTCTAATTCTAGTATTCATTAATATTTAAATGAATAAATGGTTTAAGAGCTTAATATTCTAATATTCTCTTATTCCAGCTTTTCGCATGTAGTAGAGTACAAAATGCTACCAGGCATTTCTGATTTATCCACTTGTAGAGCACAAGAAACTGCCAGGCAGAAATTAATTTGAAAATCCAATCCCACAGTGGCACTTTCCCCTGCCCCAGTGACAGAGCTGACCCAGAGCTCAAAGGCACCAGTGCTGTGAGGAGTCCAGCTGGGCTCAGGCAATGCCCCCTCCTTCCAGCAAGGCTGCAAACACCACCCACCACACTGCAATTCCACTTGTTGCTTCAGCACAGAAGCCAAAGTTTTGGGGTTGGTTTTTTTTTCTTTTCTTCCCCTGTTCTAATTAACATTGCAAATCAGTGCAAAAAGAATTTGCCAGATCTCATCTGTCAAAACACTTATGGATATCGTGTGAAATGTGTGTTTCTACACTTCATATTAGATGCAAAAAGTGTGCTGGGGGAGACCTGAAGAGCAGTTAGCTTGAGAATTCTGACACAAAAGATGAGCTCACCATTCTGTTCTTTATGAAATTGGTTAAGAACAGCATTTCCACAAAAGCCAAGATTTCTTCCTTACTCAAGAAGCCTAAATCCTTGTACTGTTGGAAGCTGGTCTTGATCTTGATCACACACCATATATCCAGCTTCTATCCAGATATAGGGGTAAATTGGGAAAGATGAAACCAAAGATTATTTTTATTGTTCTTCCTTTTTCTCTCTTATCTACCAAAGGACAAATTCTGCCTTGTGAGTCTCAGGGGAAGTACAGCATTATCAGTGCAGGAAAAGGAGGGTACAAAGTCAACATTAATCAAATACAACCAGTGAGGAACCAACAGTGCTGTTGTAAGGAACCCTAGCAGGCTGAATAAACACTGTACCACAGCTCTCTTCATTAATACAATTGCTTTGTTTTATTGCTTCTCTAACCTTTTTTTTTTCTTTTGATTTATATTATGCGATAGAAGCCTGAAGACATTAGTCTTGACCACCACTCCTCTCCAGCACACTTGTAAAATGTGTTTTATATTAATCATAATTGGGAAATCAAGGCTTTTCTCCTGGCTCTGCTTCTAGCTTTTGGGGATTTATGAAGGTTGATTTTATAGTTTTTCCTTGGAAGGGCAGGAGTGATGAATCTGTAACAGAGGTTTCTTTTCTAGCTCCATTGGAGGCTGAGGATGGCAACAAATATTAGAAACAGTTCATACAACATTCAGTTTCCCTGCCAGTTAGTCTGTAACCTCTTGTTTTCTCCATTGCTCCTCAGCAGTAAAAAAACACTGAGATGAAATTTTGCAGTGAAAAATCGTACTACAAATCCTACAGGAAGAATGAACCACACTCTGGGAACTGAGCCCATGGGGGGAGATGTAGCCATCCATTACCTACCCTACTGTGTCAGAGGGGATACTTTTTATTAAGGTTTTATGAGGTGAGTTTTGGCAATGTCCTTGGGATCACTGACTTCCTGCCAGGCAGCAGAAACAGAACCACAAACCGTGAGAGAAGCTGAGACACCAGCACTTGCAATGCAAGGGGGGGCCTCTACATCCCTGACAACATTTACTTTTTTGGGTGCTACATATTTCAGGGAAGGAACATGTGTATTGGATAAGGTGTGCTTGTAAACATGATGCTGTGTGCTGGACCTCTAGGTACAATGCATGGTCACATAAATCTTACTCAGTATGAAAACATTTGTATTGAATACTGGCTATATATAAACCTGAAATACTCCAGCACTTTAAGAAAAATCTATATTTTATGGATTAAAATATGCATAAGTTTAAATTTATCTGTGCATTTCTTCTTTGGAAACTGTTCCTTGAGAATAACATTAATATTTATTACATTTTCCGTGTCTGAGCAATTATATGGGCATAAATTCTTCAAGAGCTGATTCTGCAGGACCTGAGTGGTTACATGGTATTCTATTTATGTCAGTGGGACTGCAGGTAGGGACCTGTGCAAGATGTGTGCTTGGCCTTTAAGACAGCCCATTCCTCTAAAATCTCCTATGGGATTTTTTTGCATGGACTCTGACATGCTTTGATACCTCTGAGAATTTTTTCTCATTTTCTACAAGAAAATACAGATCTTTAAACAAAAATTGAATGAGCACATTGAATTATCAGGTTAGCTGGCATCCTTGATTTCTTCACTGTGAGTTCAAGGAAGGAAGCTTTCTATCAAGAGCACACTGTCAGTTGCTAAATACTTGATTGTTTTCCAGAACTGCAATTCAAATTTCTACTTGCAGGAAATCTATAAAGCGAAAGACATTGAAATGCAATTAAAAATAAGAGAAAGGCCAAAAAAATCACAGATCCATGCTATCTGCATCCCTGGGAGAAACAGCAAATCAAATTACACTGAATGGAAAAGTAAATGATGAATCTACTAAGTGAGAATGATTCTTCACAAGATGAACAAATTACCTTCACAATTCCATTTCAATATGTACTTCCTACCCAACTAAAACCCCCTCTCTCCTTCTGGCTTCAGGAGAGTGTACCTTCAGCTGGCAAAGACAGAATGCTAGCCACTCAGAAAGGTGACTTTTTTGGACAAATGAGGAAACTTTAATGAATTCCCCACTCTGCAGACGGCTGTAGTATATGTTAGAGCACCTGCTGCAACTCACTTCATATCACATTGCAGTTATGAAAAATAGTTTGCTATTTTGGAACCCTCTGGCAGCCAAAGTGAATCACTGAGGGCCCAAAGCTCATTTATCTTTTGTCAGAACTGAAGCCAAATGAACGCCATCTTGCCCAGCAGCTGAAGAATGGGGGAAAAAACACTCTGCAAGTAAAAATAACCAGAAGAGCTTGCAAGAGTTGCAAAGACAAGTAACTTCTGGCAGGTAATAAAAAGCTTTTCACAACTCACTCAAGCTTTTTAGACCAAAGTATTTCATTCAACATCCTGAGGAAAGCAACTGGGATGGGGGAAGCAGGTGGGGCAGGGAGGGAAAGCACAGAGAGAGATGCTCTGGGAGAGGGAGGAGAGGAAGTGCAGAGGGAGAGGCTGAGCCACACTCACACTCATGGCTGGGTGACCTGCTGGCTGCATACAGAATGACAAGTTTAGGATTTTAGATCCAGGTGTCACACAGATGTAAGGCAAGAATGGCCCTGACAGGCACTCCACACCTCCAAAGCAGCAAAGGCAAACCTGAGCAATGCTGCTTGGCAAAGCCTGTGAAAGCTGTAGGACAGGTGGAAGAAATTGGGTACTGTGTATTATGAATATAAGGACTAGCTGCTCTTTCAATACTTTTAACCAACAGACACATTATCTGTGCCACTCTCAAAGATCCACACTGCTTTGGCTTCCCACAACTCTGTTGAAACCAGTACTTTCACCATTTGGGTCTTGACTTCCTCCAGGATTTTATGTAGTTCTTAATAGCTTGCAAAAAGCAGAGGGCAAGGTGAGAAACTCACCACATCTACCACAGTTGAAATATGAAATAATCTACCACATATGAAATAATCATATGGGATTCTTCTCCATAGATTTCCATTTTGAATATTTCAGTGAATAACGGACTGAATTATTTTATTCATTGTATTTACTGAACAGAGGCAATGTTACCTGCATTTGCCCCTAGCAGATCTCTGTGGTCACTGACATAAAGCAAAACCAACTCCTCTACAGTCCAGCAACATATTGGTATTTTTTCCTTAGGAAAACACAGTAATAATATAGGGAGAGGTGGGATCTGCTAGACCAACTAGAAAAGTTTGAAACCTAAAAGGTTTTTTCACAAAAGCCCTTTTCCTCTTCCAGCTACACTTGCTGGTTTAATGAAAGATAGGGCTTCTGTAAACCCTGCATTTTTAAAGTATGAAATAATCATATAATCTGAATGTGAGGAATGTCTCAATAGAGCAGACACACTATCTTTTCTTTCTTCTTTCCCTTATGTCTGGTAAAGTACATGTTCATGAGCATGTTTTGGTTGTATATTCAAGCTTTGAAAGCAAATATTTCTTTCTGTGGCCATGAAGGACATACAGGAGTCTTTGCAACCACTGTAAGAGGAATTTTAAGGCAACCTATTTCAGGGGAAAAGATAAAGCCAGGTATCAGCCCTGTTTCGTGTATGTGACTATTACACAGGGTTCAGGTTTCTATTAGAACACTTTCCTCTCATGCTTCCTAATTATCTTTTTCAGCTACTAAAGACACTATTCAGGTGTTATTAGATACATAGTAATGAATGAAATACACAAAATATGGAATGATCCACAGAATGAAGTTACACTTTCAAGTTCAGTAAAATCTGAGCACAGTTGTTGTACTTTTTCCCATTTCTATTCCCCAGGTGGGGCAACAAACATCATCCTTGGAGTTCATAATACAAAGAGCATTAAAATAAAGCATTGCTCTTTGTTTTCTGCAGAATTAAGTGTACCTCTATGTAACAGGATCTTCATGACTAGATGCCCTGATACTAATGTTTACTTCATATACAAAACTAAAACATATGGAACAATACAGGGAATCAAAAAAGACAGGTCAATGCTTTTTGGCAGAAAAACTTTGAATCAAGCTCTCAAATGATTTAATTTCTTTTGTTTGCAGATCCTTTAAAACTTGTGATTTCTCTAGCTTGCAAACAATCATTGACTTCCAGCCAATGAGGCTTCTCTTGATTTCCCTGGGACCCAGGTCAGAGCTTTTAATTACCTTTGATTCTTTGACACTTTGATAATATGATCTTAAACACTTCTTGGGCTGAATTTCAACTGGAAAGCTAAAGAGTTTTACATAATTCTCACCAATCCAATTCCTTGACTTGCATCAGTTTAAGTACACCACAGACTGTTCACAAACTGAAAAAGAGCCTCAGAAGAACAGGAAAGCAGGAAATGAGCAATGCAGCAGCATCATTTACAAAGAGAACAATAATACAGCCTCCCTCTTAATGACCTGAGAAAATCAACATTGGATTCTTACACAACAGTGTCAGTGTTCTCGACACTTTGAATGACTTCTTTAAAAATCTATTCTGTAAAAAATCATATCAAGAATAGAAAAGCTGCCATTATAGACCCCAAATCTTCTTTGAGCTGCATGTCAGCAGTGACATTTGAACAGTGGAATCTTATATCCTGGGTATAAGTCCTGGTATTTAACTTCAAATTCAAATTACAGGAAAAAATCTTGTCCTCCATCTACAGCTAAGCAGCACTAACTTGATAACTCAGTTTTTAAGGTGGTTTCCAACATTTTCAAGTATTCTGCTCCTACCCAGATTCCCTCTGCTACGTCAAAGGTGAATGGAGTTACAAAATATGCAGATTACATGAAATTATTCAGGTTAATCATGACAGGAAGAGTATGAAGCTCTTAAGAGGGAGCCTGGTGAGCAAGCAACATTGTCAAACATGAGATACAAATGCAATTAAATGCCAAATACTCTACACTGGAAGGAATAATCTGAATCACAGCAGCATCTTACAGGCTCTGCATTACATCATGACAGACATGTACATCTTTGCAGATAACTGAATGAAGAAACAACCCCAAACAAAAGATAATAAAAACCCTAAGATGCAAAATACATTATACAGAAAATAAATTAGGAAAGTAATTTTGATTCCATATATGCAATTCAGAAATCTAATCTCCTTTATTGGATTGGGGTTTTTTGACTTTGAAAAGAAGTAGGAAAACATGATGGAGTGCTTTATGAGTGGCAAATACTAAGAATGATCAGAAGCATTGAAAAAATCCTCACTATATATGAAGCTGAAAGAGTCAGGGATTTAATACTCAGACAACCTAAATGCAGGGAGACGTGACTATTTTGACCATAGTAAACAGAAATCTGGTGAGAAGACTTCTAGTTAGAAATATATTTCTCCAAAACAGTTAGAGGAAAATAATTTTCTTTTTGATTTGCAGTTAGGTTGTACAGCTTATTTCTAGAGGGTGATGGCCAAGAACTTCACAAAATTCCAACAAGCTGAGATACAATGCTGGGGAAAAAATTCTGAAGTAAGGTATATTTAGAAGTATATTCACCTAAGACAGCCTTCAGGCAGGGGTGAGCAGAGAGCAGCTTCACTAATGGACAGTCACACACAGTGCTAAAGCAGCCAGAGCATCACTGCTACAGACAGTTTTTACTCATTCAACATCAGTGATTTCATAGACTACAATCTCCATTTCTGTCTCCGCCACAAGTTTCTTTCATCACTCTCCTACTCCTGCACTTCAAGCTTTTCTTCTAGCAAAATAAAAATAATACTTTAAAGAGGAAAGCTGTAAGAACAACGCCAGCCACTTTGCCTCATGCCATGCTTTAGCAAAGTTTTCAATTAAGAACATACAAGAACAATTGCACCATGCAGGAAACTAAGAACATTTAATGATATCAACATGACTTCAAGTGTTGGGAGGCATCTCAGACTCTGAGGCTTCATTCAGTTGCAGTTCTCCATGCCATGAACAGATCAATCAAGATACTCTTGATGTGAACTGAATACTGAGGGTAACATTCTTTAAAATGCTGGTCATGGACTGAGTCTATGCTTTTCTGTTTCAATACTTCATATGTAAAAATTCACCTGCCCCCTTCCTTCCCCAGTCACTTCTTTAACTGTAATTGCAGCTCCAGCCTAAAGCTGGTGTGGCCAATGGGCTCAGTTTCTAGGGCTCAAGGAATTCTCTTCCAGCCACCAGGCTGAGGGATTGAAGCAGAAAACACCTCATCTTCAAACAGAAAATATTACTGATTTGGATAGAGTCTTTTAGATTTTGGATGGTGCTAATGAATCAGACACTTTGACATGGGCCATGTTTGGGCTCAGAAACAAAGACACCAGCAATTTCAAGAGTCAGCTGTTCAGCTGCAGGCAGAGGTCTGTGGGCAAAAGGGGCAAAGAGCACCCATGGAAATCAGGGGGTAAAGCAGCAAACCTTCCCCACAGGAGCTATACTGGAGAGGAGAGGGTGTGCAAGATAGACACATCCCAGTCTTCAGCTTCACAGGACAAGAGCTCTCTGTTAACAACAGGGATTTGCAGATCATCTTGATATTGGCTCTGTACTGCCAAGTGACCTTACTTAAATAGAGGTCCATCTCTCTGGGAATAAATAACATCCAAATTGACAAACAAACCCTATATTATATATACATAATACTAAACTCCCCACACTACTTAAAGCTTTTTAGCTGAAATTAATATTTCTTCTTTAGCAGAGTTATTCAGGTGCTGCAGCTTCTTTTCATTTCACTTTTTTACATGGAGAAAGACTGCTTTTCCTTCCTATTCTGAAGCCATTTCACTACTCACCATTTAAAAAAGAATGGGATATGTCACTTGAAATTTTCTCTTGAAAATATTTATTCAGCGAAGAAAGCAGTGCTTCTCCCCCTTCTTTAGAGCCTACAATATAAAATTAATCTAGGAAAATCAGGCATGTCAAAGCAGATCTCCCTATAAACACATTGCAAAAAGTTAAATGATACCATGGCTCTGGAAAAGCCCAAGCAGAAATGAGACTATCCCAGTACTCACCCTGGTAGCAAAGCCTTTGGACTTGGAACCCAGCTCAAGGAAGTACCATAGCTACAGTGCATGGAATTTTGTGAACTGTGTTCTGCTCTTTCTCCTGCCAGAGAGGAAAACTCTACTGTGTTACTCGAATACTGAAATTCTTTCATATGCAAATATGTCAGGCAACAGCACAGCCTCCAGGGCACTGGCAGAGCCTGAGAGGCACCAGACTCCAGCGAGCTGCTCATTAAAGGTATGTTCTGATCAGGACAGCAATCTGAAGGGATTCAAGTTCTATCCACTCTCTTCCTTCCCACAAAATTCAGTGTATCTTGACTTTCAGAAAATTCCTGATCAGTTCTAGTTTCCTCATCAGGAAATACAAATGCAACCCAGAGAGCTTTCCTAGGAATGTCTCGAGTTCAAAGACATGCTAATCAGAATGGGTTTCCTAGGTCCACAGCTCATTTTCAGGTCAAAGAGAAAGGCATCCTTCCATCTCCCTGGTCTCTAGCAGCCTGGCATCTGAAGAATGCCAGTGGGATGGGAGTGACTGATCCTACACAGGCATCCAGGCTTGGGTCTTTCCTCACCCTCCAAGCACAGTACTGGGAGGATTATTCCCCTCTGCAGACACACCAAGGGATACTTTCAAACCTGAAATCATCGTGGCTAAATACATTTCCTGCACAGCTCTAAACTACCTCCCATTGCAGGTTTCCTTCTGCCAACATAAAGGTTATGCTGTGTCATCCTCCTGCCATAGCACACAAAATAACACTTTGGGTAAAAATGCCCTTCAGACAAGGACAGGCTGCTTTTGCCCTCAAACATAAGACTGGGCCTATTTTTCAGTGGGATGCTCCAAACATTTCAGAGACAATGGATACATTTTTAAACTAACATGATGTGAAATAAAAACAGCAAAACAACCCAAAGAACCCCACAACTTTAAAGGTAGGAGAAATGAGGTATGTTTGCCCTAGAGCACACAAGCAGCAAAGGAGACAGGAGAGAAGGGCTCTGCATCTCCACTCCTGACAGAAAGAAACACCTCCTTCTTCTTATACATCCTTATCATAAAAATTCGCTGCTACCTGTGTGGGTAGAGAGCCTGTTGTATGTTGTTTAAATGATCTGGCTCACACTTCTGCAGAAAAGTCTTCTCAAATAGCTTTAACTACTAAACATCTGCTGGAGGTGTTTCTTATGCCAAAAAAATGTCACATCAAGAAGGTCACTCACATTGTGCTAACACCTTAATAAGTTATTCTTTCTTTGTTTGACTTGATGCTCTAATATTTAGAGACATTTGAAATTTTCTACACTACTAGCAAGCAGCTTGTTCAGAATTATGGAGTGAAGGTTACATTGAAAGTGTCCTTTTCCTTTCAGATGAAGTTTGTGTGCAGTACTCCAAAGCAATCTAAGAAGCTCTGTCCTCATTAATCTAAGTTTAGAGTCTGAAAGTACAGTATCAAAAGGCTTTGCTCCCCTGCCTGTGCTGCAGAATTTCTCTCTCTCCCTGCTCTCCTCCTCCTCCATTTTACCTTTGTAGCCATAATAGATAGCTTCTCAATGTTTCTGTGTTGGGCAACAACCTGAACTATGCACAATGAGATACAAAAGAGAGAGCTGTCTGCACTTACAATTTCAACTCTTTTGTAAATTCTTCTTGTTATGGTCTGCTCTTCACCACTTCACATTATTCCCCAACAGAAGATCACTAAGCACAGGACTGTGCTTATAGCACTGTTTCTATATCAAAATTGAATCCCTGCTTACAGGAATTACTCACTATTTAGATAATGCAAGTGATCTGTCACACAGAGAAAGAAATTTGGCTCTCCATGTTGTAAACGTGGCTGTGTTTACAGACAGACTCTGAAACTCAGCTCTGGGGACTGCATTGGGGTTTTGATGAGGTATTTTAAGAAGGGTATGAGTCAGTACACCAGAGAAATAAGAATCAGGGAGCAAGACAGATCTCTTTCTAGTAAGGCGGTGGACAGCAACACTGCACATTCATCCAGCTTTGTGGATAAAAGGAGCAGAATTTAGCTAATCCTCACACACAGAAGCACTGCTATTACAATTGCTCAGTCAGCCATTCTGGGGTGAATCTGGATCATTTAGGTTTTAAGACTATTATGATGGCTTTACATTTCACTGAGCAGACTATTACATGTATAATTCAGAAAGACAGTGAATACTTAAATGTGGATTCCAAGTTCACTGTGCAGAAGAAAACAGTGGACAGTTCAGACCTCTGTGGATATCATCTCTTACCAAGTATCAGGACAAAACTAAGTATTTCTAGTAAAATATATACAGCATTTCCACCCACTTTGGGAGGAAGTATACCAACATACTTCTGGGAAGAATAAATAGTCTTTATATGACTTGTTTTGTGCCCGTCAACTCCCCTATCCTACATAAGAAAAAAAAAGAAAAATTATCTGACCTTTTATATATATGAAATTTAATTTCTGTATTTTACTGCACTAGCCTATTATACTCATTGTTTGTTCATCATTTCTTTATCCCTTCAAAATTAACCTCCATATCTTTATTATTTTCTAATCAGCAGATTACTGCATTTTGTACCTCACTGCTTCAGAAATACAAAATTTTCATTTGCTTTTATGGTTAGAGCACAACACCAGAAAAGCAAAAGGCAAATTATTGAAGAGAAAGAGAACTTCCTAAGACACATCTATATCTGAGAGCTTTCAACCAAATATTGCAAATGTAATCAGCATTCAGGTGAAAATAGCACAGTATATTTTAAAAGAATAAGGCACAGAAGAGAAGGGATAGCCTTATATTTATTTAGATTCAAAGCACTGCTTCTTGCCATCATCACAAAACTGCCTCTGTCCAACTTAGAAGGAATTTTTTTACAACTGGACAACTACATTTGTGTCTTCCTGAAAATTCCCTTTTGAATAGTTGGTTTGCCTTCCTCACGTTTGGCCTTGAAACCAGATGGAGCATGGTGGAAAGATGCCAGAGGGATTCCCTCAGCTAACTGATATAAGGCAACTGCACCCAGTCCAAAGGCCCATGTCACAGTGTCCTGCTTTCAATGGAGACCAAAAGCAGGTCCCCAGGGCAGAGTAGAGATGCAGAACAGGCACAAATGCTGCTCCTTTGGAGCACTGGCTGCAGCTGGGTCCCCAGGGATTTGCAGCTCAGCATTTCCTGAGCTAGAGCAGTTTCTGTGTGTTTAACGTCTTTCCAAGGATTTCTCTTCCACAAACTTGTGCAGGCTCCTCTACAACAGCTCTGCTGGACTGTTTCACAAATAAATACAACTTTCAAGCCAAAAATCTATGGGAAGTGGGGAGGCATGGCCTAAAGAGTACATGAGGAACCTGTAGCCTCTTCCAGATGAAATTTGTATCTGCTCATTTAGAGTTCATGCCATGCAGCAGAAGGGCAAGGATAATTTTATGCTGCTGGAACATCTAGGTGATGCACACTGACACTGACAGGTAAGGTATGAGGGACCACCACTGTACCTAGTATGGAAGGTGTACAGGGAAAGAGGTAAAGCTGCCATCTCCTGTGGCCAGGGAAAACAAATCCCAGGGAAGTTTCAAGTTTTCAGACCTGAACAAAGCATCCTGACATACACAGTCACACCCTGCAGAGGGTCATCACCTGGAAAAAAAGGCATTCAAGCAAGAGTGGACAAACCAGTAAGTGACCCTCCAGGTTCTGCAGCTGTGGCATTCTGGATGCTTGAAAACATCTGTGTTTGAACCTTTAACAAGGCTGCTTTCTGCACACACCCCAGGTTATTTAACTAACCTGCACATGCCCAAATCATGAGCAGACTAGAAATTCCCTCTTCAGACCACATGCTCAGCCAGCTGAACTCCACCAGTGATAGCATCCTCATGTCCATGGAAAGGGAACCAGCTTCAAACTCCCTAAGACATTCCACATATAGGATGTCAATTACCCATACCCACTTTTAAATATCCAAAGCATTAGTCCTGATTTACTGCTTTTATGAGACCCAGTTGAAGTTTAACTGATACAATTCAAAGTTTGGTTTTTAAATCTTTCTACAAAGTCTGACCTCTTTTAATGACTCTCAATAATATTGCTTCATTTCCTATATGTTACCACCCTTTCATTTCAAATTGAAACATTCTTTTAAACTACTTCTTAAAAGATTAATCATTATTGACAGTAAATGCCAGGGCGTTTTCCCCAGTCTTTTTGGTCAGTCACAAAAAAAAAAAAAAAAAATTATTAAGATGTGTGTAGGGATCACACAGGATATAGGTTCTACATGAGACCACAAAGACTGTAGTATCTCATGGTAACAGCACCACGGGGCCACACATTGTTCCAGAAGACATGTATCAATGTGATGTCTAAATTAATCTGCCCTTTATGCCAAACTCCTGTTGACATTGAAGAGTTCTGCATACACAGAAAGAGTAGACAGAATATAATGCAAAAATAAAGTGGCAGCATCAACTGAAGTTCCTTGTTCTCCTGAGTTTGTCAAGGCTTTGTTACTTGGCAGCTTTTCATACAATATTTATTATGGCTGCAATTTTTCCCCATTAACATGTTTTAATCTGGGAAAAATGTCACATTTTTCTATTTTAAATATACGAAGTCTGACATTTTTTGTGAGCTCATCTTTAGTGTATCCCTTTTTGTTCTAACCTCGGAGGATTGGAGAAAAGATGCTTCTCCTATCTTCTTACTTCTTTTTCCTTTGAAGTTGATACACTCCCTGTATTTTGGGTTTGTGTGGTATACAGATTCTCACAATAGAGTGGAAGTCACAGACAGCGTTCAGGCCTTAAGCTATTATCGCTCAAACTACAAGTGGATAGAAAACCTCTTTGCTAATATCAAAGACAGACCAAGTCATATATCAAAGAAATGGGTCAGTGCTGACTCCTCGGGCAGCCTAGATTTTCTCTGGTGGATCAGCATTTCAAATTAGCAGGTGCACATGTGCACAGTGTACAACAAACTGGATAATCTACTACTTGACAGCTCGAAAACATTAGCATTCAGTCAGATGGCACTTTATCACTTACTCCACCATAGATGATCAACATTGCAAGCAACATGGGAAAAAAATCTAAACATGCCACAAGAATTCTTTTAGAATTCACCAAAAGGCACTTCCCTGAGCTAGTATTTTTCTTTTTTTTTTTAATAGTCGACTCATACAAGCTGAGATTTGTATCTGCTCATCTAGAGTTCATGCCATGCATCAGAAGTGAAAGCATAATTTTCATCCTTCTACATGAACTGAATTGTTGTTATCCAGTTTTCCAGATGTGAGAATCTGTCATCTCTGTCAATGTCTGTGTACTAAATTTGTATTTCAGCAGTCTGGCTTACAGGTCTGGAACCATGCTGTGCAACTAAAAGGAAAAGGTATTTCTTTCCCTACTATGAGGAACATTCCATTTTTATGGAACAAATTCTGTCACTATTATTTTTTAATTAGAGGTGTAATGCATCTAATATATTTCATAGCCCTGAATTCCTTACCTAATCTGTTTTCTTAAAGTTCAGAAATACCAGTTTATCATTTAAATCTCTGTGGAGATCATTCATGAGATAATTTTTCTCTGTGCAGGCAGACTTTACCCAAATCATGAAGTGCCTTTTAAAGGTAACATTTACAGTCACAAATATTCCATATAAGAATCTTGTTCTGAATAAACAGATAATATTACAAAATAAATTTGGCAAGTTCTGATTTCACAGTCTTTAGAGTGGAAGACTTTTAACCTACATTTAATGTCTTGAGGAATTGATAAGACAGCACTATTTTACCATTAGTAGATCAGATTCAACAGGATATTTGCTGTTTTCAGCATCTTTTCCTCTTCAAACACTGTTTAATCACAGTGTAAACTCATTCACTGAGCTGCTTATTCACAGTATTTAAAAAGCAAATGCAACTTAATATGCATTTTTGATTTTGATATAACTTTCCCAAGGCTTACCTAGAGAGGTGAACCAAAGGGAAGCTTTGCCTGTCTTATGCACAGCAGAAGACACCCCTGACAGAGAGCAGAGTGCCTCACAAGGGAGTGCCTGAGGACTTCCAACCACATATCCATAATCTAGCTCTAGATTCTGACTGCTACCAGCCAAGTCCCTTCCATGGAGCACATCCCTCCTTGTTAGCCCGTGGCCTTTTCCAAAGCATTGTGTCAGCAGCTGCATGCCAAACAGCTGAGAGACATCATGAAAAATACATGGGAATCTCTCTGCTGATGGCTTGCTGAGAAATAGTCAACAATTCTGGTAGAGCAAGCTCTGTCTCACATTCAGCTGTCAACCACACTAAACAGGGGGCTGGACATGATGAGCACTCTCACCATTTGGGCATCTCCACTTCCCCATATTTTCTATCCTGATGAAGTTCAGTGTCAGCCCCCAGCTGGCAGAATAGTCAATATTCACCACTGAGTGTTTCTGCCACAGCACCACGAGACAAACAAGAAGAGGTCCAGGGACATGTTAATTCCAGTTCCTGGTAGGAGATTATACTTCAAAACCAAATGCTGATTTTGAGCATTATGTATCTTGAAGGATGAGGCTAGATGGAAATTATCACTGCTGGGAGGTTTATATCTGGAGAATTTACTACCTTTGAATCTCTGCTAAAGAAATTTTAAATGAAGAAATGTTAAATTTGTAATTATATGAAATCTCAGTTATCCATATTCTGGCACATCTAAAGCTCTTGGACCATTCCCTGTTGTCTTTCAGAAAAATGTACAAATGGTGCTACCTAGAATTGTAGTGGATGACATTTGGACATGTACCTGAGGCCTCCTCCCCCATCCAGTGGCTACCAATTTACAACGTTCTACATGATGACAAAAATAAAGTATAAAGGTATAGAACAGAGCAGCACGGAGTCTAAAATTAAATCCTACACTGCACAAGGAATTTGTTTGTCTTCTGCACCAGCCCACCAGAGTGCAAATCAGACCTATTGGACAAGCACTGGAGTCAGCAGTTGTGGAAACTGCAGTGCCACTTGACACACAATTTTCATCTAATACATTATAAATGTTATAAATATTTTACTTTATAGCCAACATAAGGCAGCAAATATTTTACCAACTGACTGCTACAGGATTTTGCTTCAATTCATGAGGAAAAAAAAAAAGTTGATTTTTTTTAAGGAATGCCACTGGTTTTGTTATCCTGCTATAACAGTTACCCTGGCTTCTATTCCAGCAGCCCCTTCTGCCAAAGTGGAGGGCACTGCACAGCTTTTTGCAAATCTTCTTAGGTCAAGCATGTACAGGAGTCATACAGATCCTTGCACAAGTAAAGAAGGATCAGGATTTTGTTGATCAGGAAGGAACTGGAGGAGTCTTTCCTCTTTCAGACCACCTTTCTTTGACCTTAGCTGCTCCCCTCAGCAATGTTTTAGCCCCAGAAATATCTTGAGTCAACTTCAGTTGCCTTTCTTCCAGTGCCAGGCTCTCCTTTATTCTAGTTACGATTTTTTTTCACACTTTCTACATCATCAGCTCCATTTATCCCCAATTAGGCCATTACTGCTCATATGGAATGGAGAAGTTAAGGCTGCTTTCCACCAGCACTGGTGGGCTCCACCCTGGTCCCAAAGCATTCCAACAGCTCTCCTGGGGGCTTACAACCTGGCAGTCAGATAAAATCTAATCCAAATTTCACTTCACAGTTGCACCAATGCAGACAGAAAAGCCCTGACATGAAGAGCCAACGCATTTCTTTTTACAACTGCCAAATTCTTAGGAGTAGGTCTGTGCCATCCAGTGGGCAGAGAACTTGCCTGGGGTTTAAAGCAAACTTCCCAGAGTCCCACTGTGTGCTGAGAGGGTTCAATCTGTGCCTCCCCTCTCCACAGCCTGTATTACTCTATTATATAAAGGATTCAGATAGAATAGGGCTGCCTTCAAGGCCACCTGTACACAGAATGTCTCACAGCAAATTGTTCTGGATGCTCTGGAACTAGAAACAGAGATTGGCTTAATTTAAAAATGCAGATTTAGTTCTTGATAATTCACAAATGAGAAGTTCCCAAAACTTCAGAAACTCGTGAGAGAATGAAGAGCTAATGCCTACTACTACTTTTTGGGAAGTCATTAATCCAATTTTGCTTGGATTAACTTCTGATTCTCTCCTTCATGCCATATATACATACATATATATATATATATATGTCTGTTGTTTTTTAAGGCATGACTTGTAAACATCTGCAAGTCCCAGTACCCATGAAAGGCTCCAAACAGGATTATCTCCCAAAAGAGTACCCACAGTGTATCTTGCACAGGACCTGGCATCCAGTAACTCCTGTGGAACACTGTGCCTGTGAAGAGCACAGACAGGGGCACACACTGACCTGCCAGGGGAACCAAGGCATGGGGACAAGACAGCTGCAAGGAAAGAGCCTTCACTGCTCTGGAAACATCAAGTTCTCGTTATTTGTACAGAATTGTTCAGTGTCAGGAGCTTGCTGAATTCTTCTCTGGCAAGAGAGGAGGCAGAAGATAAGGACATGAGCTCACTTTGTGCCTCCCTGACTCCATCATATGCCTGGAAACTACAGAATCTTGGGACTCAATGCGAGATTTGGATCGGAACAGTGAAATAATAAGGATTTATGGCTAAAAGATAAGGCCTCACTCCAGGAGAATCTCTCTGTCTCTTCACCATCCAGGATATGAAGAAATCCCAACCCTCCTGGAATGTACTCAAGAGTTGATACAGCCACACCATCAGATGCCTCACACACACAATTTTAAATAAATGCACAAACAGATGAAATCTGACTGTAAGAAGCTACATATATTCAGATACCACATAAATATCAGCTGTTATTTTCTTATAAATGCAATTGCCAACGTGTAATAAATAAAAGAACAAACCAACACTCTACCCTGCCAGGCAAGAGGGAGCCAAGTCAAAAACTCATCAGTACAATTTTATCCTGCTGCCACTGATGAGCTTCACTCAAAATTTGCCAGGCATAAGCTTCAGGTTTAAAGTAACAGTGACTGTGAGCTAGAATTAAAAGCAAAGCCAAGAACCTTTCATTCCTGGAAAGTAACTGCACTGAGTCTGAAGTACTCAAATGGGCAGAGTTTGGAGGTATTTTAAATAGATTTCCCATTTTCAGTCTAAATATAAAAGAAGTTTGTTAGGTTGGGTTTTTTTTTAACTTTGTCTACATCAGTTTTTCATCTTTTCTGCTCTCATGGTTACATATACATAACAAAATATTCTTCCTGTGTGTGAGGACGTTTGAGTTCCTTGACAAGAAAACCCATACAATCATTCATATCATCATTTCTTACAGTCAAGGACGCAGCTGAAAACCCAGATCCTGCCTCCAAAACATAGCTGCAACTGGAAACAACCCCTAGAAAGAAGTTCCAGGTGTCAAGCTAACCTGGCTGCTGCTCGGAGGATTGTTAGAAGATGGAGCTATCCTGTGATTCTCCCTTCTGCAAAACAGAGAGAAGGGCTTGATCACAGGCAAGTCTGTAAAAACCACTTGTTGAGTTGTTGTTGATTTTGGTTTTTCAAAAAAACAGTTCTTAAGCTATGAGTGGCTGATCACTCAAAGGAAGTGTGCAGTTGTTTTGATTGATGATTGGATTTTAAATATTTATGATGGATGAAGTGTGTATCTGGAAATGTTTGGGGGAACTGCTGTTTGTTGTATGCTTCTCACCAGGAGTCTACTAAAAATGAGATAACATCACTGAGTTTAATTCCAGGATAAAATATTGTAAGAAATTGTACAGAAACACTGTATGTGTGTGAAATCTAAGCAGTTAAAAGCTAATTCAAGACTATTTTCAGAATATTTTGAAATCAGCTTATTTTTGTCCTTAAAAACAATTTTCTGATGACTTGCTATTTGATGTACTCTTGAATCACAACTTTTCAAATGCCTTTTAGCATTCAACAGGAATTTACATCACCTGTGTTCTACCTGAACGGTTTAAAGCAAGGAAAACCAAAAAGCTGGGTGCTGTTAGTAACCACTAACACCTGAAGAGATATGATGGCCACGTTGCCTCAAATCAAATTGCTAAATCTGTTAATGCCTACCCAGACTGACCCCACAGTTTTGGGACTTGCTAGAGGGCAGAGCTTGGCAATCTGGTATTTTGAGTTCTCCTTCCTCTGCAAGAAGGATTGGGGAGAGGAAGATCCCACAGAGACCAACTCCACATTCTTCTTCTCTATTTCCTTTCCCCCAAGGCAGGAGGGTAGCAGAGGTAAAAATAGTTTCCTCATGTCTCCTTTTGAGCTGCCATAATGAAGAACATCCACTCAAATTCTCGTATCTTCCATCCAGCATTTTGGAGAATTTTATACTGCCCCAGTGTGAGGGGTTTTTTAGAATAGTTGGCAGATTTAAAGAGATCCCCAGGGAGGATCCAGACCTGGTAGATCTGGGCATGTGCAGAGGTCCCAGCTTCCCTAGGGACCGTCCTGTAAAATGAGATAAGCCCTGACACAGAATGCAGTTCAGAGCTCAGCTCCTGCCTCCTGCTGGCAGAGAGGCACAGCACGACTCTGGTGCTAAACACCACCAGAGAAATGATAAAAACAAAACCCAAACCTGAGATTCTACTGCTGTAGCCACAGTTCTTAGAAGTCTGACTACACTGATGAATAGTTGACAGTAAAAAAATAGCAAAAACTGGCTATGTAGGAGATAAAATTCATAAAGAATATAAAATACCAATGAGATAAAATTCATGAAGAATATAAAATACCTGCACCTCATATTGTTATTGTACTTCTTTGGGGAAAATCCTTCAAATGCCTAAGAACTTTACAGAAAATCCTATATGTTATCTACACACATTTATCTCTAGTATAATGTGAGGATTTTTTAAAATAAAAAATATAGGAGCCCAGGATTTTTCACAATTATTTGTGTTTTGTTAAATACTTATGAAGTAATCAGAAGAACTAGTCTGTAGCTTTCTGCAGCAATGTTTTCACATAAAATGAGCCCATTTTGATTCAGTCTCTTAAGACAGATCTCTAGCTGTATTGGTGGGCAAGTACATCACAGATTACAGTATCATCTGTTATCGATCCATTGCAAAAATTCTGTGAGTGGAATTTAAATTCTCAGATGGTTCTTTATATCTTTTTTATTTTAGACATCTTCACCAGGGCTGAAATTGTTTATCATAAGCCTCAGCCTAAGGCAAAATTCTAGACCTGAGCTAGCATCCATTAAAATACATGTTGGAAAGGCAGGTCTGGACACCCCAAGGAACAATATGCCACTGCAGCCAGAGTATTTCTCTGTGCCCAGTGACAACTAAAAAAATCCTTCAGATATTCATCATATCCTGATGCTTACGTATTGAAAAGTCTCTATAATTGCGTTCTGTACTTGGCAATATTCAGAAATTATTTTCTGCTACCATAAGAAATATTTAGGATGAAAATATTCTGCCATTGGCACCTTTCTGTGTGGTATTAATACTAGGAATGTATTTATATTTAGGTTTCACCCACGAGAAAAAGATTCTCGTATAATTCAGCACTACACTTAGAGACGAAAAAACCTCTAGGCCACAATATGTAGTTAATATTCAGAATTAAGTCAGTTTATTATGCATCAACTGGTAGGTCAAACTCAGCTTTGTGTGCTGTAATTTATAATACAGCTTTATGCCCAAAGCAATATGGAAGCCCTGAAGCAACACAGTGAATTATCACAACTGAATCTGAACACTACCTCCAAAAATATATACGATTTCTTCTATTTCTATTGCATGCAGGCTATAAACATGATGTCAGATAGCTCTGTGCTGCAAGGACATCTAAATAAAATAGCAGTTTCATGACCAGTGTCAGCATTTGGCAGTCTACTTCCTGCAGCCTCAGTAAGGGCTAGTCCAGCTGCTTCAGCTGATTTAACTAATTCAATAGAAGTGATATGAGGTGCTTTTAAACTGAGGACCTTTTGAACTCTCCAAGAACTAACAGATTTTTCTCTCCTAATGGCATAGCAAATAAAATGGCACATAACAGTTCTGCCCAAGCTCAGATTTTATATTTATATTTTGTGACCAGAAGACACAAAGCAATATGTTTCTGGGAATCCTCAGGAGCTGGGGCACCCTTCCTCCCTCCTGCTTGCACACTGGCTCCTGCCTGCTCCACAGGGGACAGACAGACATCCAGGGGCAAAGCCAGGCTGTCCTTGCAGTGCCACCACTGTGGTGAGCTGGCTTCTGAACAGTTCCACTATCCTGTACCCAGCAAAGAAATCTGGAAATGGATACCATGGACCCAGTCAAATCAGTTGCAACCTCTTCAAATGCTGGAGAAATGAGCTGCTTCCCTCACATTTCTCCACACAGCATGCTAGAGACAGGATAACTGCAAAACACACGGTGCCTTTGCCATCCCTGAAAATCAAACATGGTTATTTATATTCTATAAATAAAATTTTAAAATTATAAAGACAATTTAAAAATTATATTCTATAATTTTAAAATATAGCTGGCCTTAAGACCTGGGATCATTAGTCCAAAGGTGCATTGGAAGTATCACTCTGAAGGGTATTTTCAGCCACGATGTTTTTTCCTTCCCCACTCTCCTCCCATCACTACACATAACAGGTGCATTAGCACTAAGTTTGCCAGCTCAGACTTGGTAGTCAATTTTGTACACTCCTTTTAATACTTTTAATCCTCTAGTAACATGTCACCCTGTGAAAAAATAAATTTTAAAAATAACCCAGCTCTGTAATCAAACCCCATCAACATTGGCTAATTAATTCTGAGCATTTTGATGTTGCTTCTCACCACTGCATAGCATCTCTCTCTGAACTCACAAAGAGCCTTATTTATACATTCCTTGGAGCAGTTCTTCACTGCTGTATCCCTATGACTGCCTTAGAATGGATTTATACATCCTCCTGACTTACACCTCTTTGAGAGATCACAACTAGTCCCAGGAGGTTTATGCCTCACCTAAATTAGTTCCCAATGTGAAAGAATCTGCAAATAAACTAATTAGAGATTAATTGGCTAATACATATAGATAAGTTAATTAGAGATTAATTAGTGTTTATATAGTATAGTCCTTAGAAGATGTAAATTGCTCTTAAAGTACTAAGTATCACATGTCAGTTTTATGACAGCTCTTAGCTGCTGTTGTATCTACCAGCTCACGCATCTCCTTCTGTATAGTTTGTCATTACAAATTTGATCTTCTCAAGTTGAAAAAGAATTAACTGGAGAAAAGAAAAATAATCAAATCAAATCATGGTGCACTACTGAAATGCACATACCTCCAGAGAAGAAAAGGAAATGTCCCCTTCTGTTGTGCAGGAGGGGTCAAGTAAACCTGGCAGCTCGTGCTGAGCTCTAAGTTGTGTGGCTTCACAAACCCCTGGAGCAAACCAGGTCTCTCCAGAGTTTGGATCCAGATGCTTCTTCATGAACTCTTCTCCTTTAACCCATCAAGGGTTAAAGCTCCTGAGATATGGGCAGGAGCAAGAATGTGCCAGTACAATCTAAGAACATGAACTGCCTTCCTATTCTGCCTGCCTATCATTTACCACCTGGTTTCAACTGCTACAAATTTATTTTCCTGGATCAATCTAACTCCATCCAAGAGTTGCTGGAATTTCTCAAACACTGTATTCTATGGAATAGAATGGATATGTACTTTGGAAAACATGTTGTTATATACAACTATTTATGAAATGCATTGTGAATTTGCTTTTATCAAGGTTTTCCATCTCAAGCACTTACATTCCTAGATAATGTTGCCAGTTCTGAACTGGTTACTAGGATGAATTTTGAGGAATGGAGGAGCTATAACTGAGCTTGAGTCAGCCCCTCACAGAGCAAAGGTTGACCTGCAAGCTTTTCATGCTATGGTTTCCAGGTCCTGTATGCTCATCTGGCTCTAAACCTGGTACTGGTTTTACATATATCAGCACAGGCTGAACACAGAGCTAGTGAATATTAGCCAATTAATGCAAACCTCCAAACACAATGGACATTTAGGATAACTGTTCCATTTAACAGATCACTTTGCTGATGTGCACACAGGTAGAGCTTCAAACTGCTACAAGTTCCAAGTCAGTGAAACTGAGCAGACTCCAGACACACAAACTTATAGAAATACAATTTCCTATTGATCAAAGCTGATACTTGTAGACCACAAAGGACAGAATCATAGCTAATCTGTTGAGAAAAGAGAATAAAAAACTTTTTGTAAATCTGTGCCCTGAGAAGAAAAACTTTACAATCTTGGCTCTAATAGGTATTAATAGAGTCAGTAATGCAAAGTTAAGAACTCTTCAATGTGAGTTTTGAGCAGAACAATTATTGCAGGACTAAACATTAGCTAGGAAAGGCTTTCCTTGCACAAGAATCCACATAGCACCAGCTAAATGAGATGTATATGAAATCCCCTGTTGTTTTCAGCTACATGCACATATCCCACACACTAGCACAGTAATCAGAAAAAACCTTTCACATAACTCACCTAAATTGAGCCCCTCAGTCAGGCTCTTGAACCTTCTTCTGGCTATAAACAGAGAGCTCCTGCCACAGCATCCTGCTTGTAAGCACCTCTGGGAATGATGAATTGGACCAATAATTCCTTTCAGGTGCTTTCAACTTTACAGATTTAAATAGAGTTTTATTCTGCTGGCACAGAATGGGACTTGCTAAGATACTACCACAAAACAGTCTGAATAGCTACTACAAGGATGCATTTTTTCCTTCAGTTTTGACTGCATAAGCCAAACACTACCATTAGCAGGCAAATCCACTAACTGTGAAGAAGTTGGTCAATGCAATACACAAAGGTCTCAAATTATCTTTTCCTTTTGTCTTTATAAGAAGAGTTCTACCTTATGTTACCATTCTGGGATAGATGACAGACATTTGAAAACAAAACCTCCATAACAAAAGCATTTAAAGGCCTAGGCTTGCTACAAAAATCCATATTCATCTAACAAGACAGCACAATAAAACTAGTCAGCTAAACAAGTTGGTTGAATACTCAAACATACAGTAAGAAAACCAGAATAATCAAGAATTGTCCTGCACTATTCTGGATACCAAGGATTAACAACCCACACATGGTCTAAATAATAGAGGATTTCAAAACCAGAAAGTAACCACAAATGAACACCAGGCCAGGAGCACCACCTCCAATACCCCTTACATACATAGTGGGTAACAGCATTTCCCAGCTGTTTACAACTAAGCCTCAATTATTCTCTACTGATACCCAGAATGTACCAGAGTTTTTAATTAGTTTAATTTCACCTCCAACTTTTTTTTTTTAAACCTACAATCATCTGATCTGAAATCATGAAACAGCTATGGTAGGAAATGGGATGTGGAGTTGGAAATTCATTCCATTTACAAATTTCTTGCTATGTAATTTGCCAGCTTTACACTTTCTCTGCTGTAGTGTTTCTACCACATTTAGCAAGGAGTTGACATAAATTTCAGAGCATCTGCATTTGTTCAACTACCTACAAAGGCCCAACTCTTGTCATTCACCTATGAGTCTTTTTTTTTTCTTTTTCCACCCCCTGCTGCTGTCCCTACACTTTGCTGACAAAGGATATTGGCAACAAGGGGCTACCTGACTATGGAACATGATCAGCTTCAAACACAGGTAACAACAAATCACACACAGCACAGTTTCTGTAACTGGCTTAGTCTCCAGCCCCAAAACCAAGTCAATTGTGAGGTCAGGAACATTTGGCTTTGCCTGTAAGCATGAAAGAGAACCATGTTTATGAACCAGCATCACCTGCTGGAACAGCAAGGGTGATGGAAGGTGTGCTGGGAGCGGTGGCAGATGCAGAACTGGCAGGGTCAGAATTTACCAGAGCAGGGACTGCTGGGGCTCACCATTGCTGAGTACAACCAGAGCAGGTTTAACTCAGACAGAAAGGGACAGATTTTCAGAAACACAGCAAAAGACTCACTGCCTGGGCACTGAGATTGAACAATTTTGCAAAGAGCAGCAATAACTTACAGGCAGCAGCTAAATACAAAGTTTTCAGAGTGCACACTTTAAAGATCCTGATTTCCTCCTAGCCTGCCTTTCCACCCTTCCCCCTTTCTCCTTCCACACAGAAAGCCCTGCAGATACATAAAATAAAGAGCTGTGCTATTTCTAGTCAAGGTTAGCAAAATCCTTTTTTTGTATTTTTGCCTTTAAAGAATGACTTTTAAAAATCATTATTACCCTTACATGGATGGTCTTTCTCAACACAAAGCCATGCTTGTAAATCATCATCCTGTTTATAGGTGCAACTCTGGCAGCTGAAACAAACAAAAAAAAAAAAAA
>VXAX01003262.1:843190-904080 GCA_013399835.1 Leptocoma aspasia
AAACAAAAAAAAAACCCAAAAAAAACCCCAAAAATACCAAACCAAACCAAACCAAAAAACCTGCAAAAATTTTAAAAAACCAAACAAAAAAACCCCAAAACAAAACAACAAAAAAACCCCCACAAAAACAAAAGCCACAAAAGCGCCAAAACCAAACAAAGAAATAAAATTTTTTTTTATGGAAGAATGTATTTCCCTGGCAAGGCCATGGTTGGTGCATGTCTGTTACTGTTACCTTGGCACATGGGAGAATTATTCCTGGATCATTTCTGATTTTTCTTTTAAGTTCATTTAATTGTGAAACTCTTCAAATCATGTTCCCCATCTGGACTGTTCCAGGCTTTTCCAGGACATTTGTAAATGCTTTCATTTCCCCTCAGTGAGTACAGCCATCTTTTTCAAGTGTAGCCTTTTCCCTGCAAGCAGGCACCACTTGCTGAGCTTTCATGCCCAGAGACTGTAACATGGAGTAGAAAATGTGCAAAGCTAGTGCAGGATGAGTAAAAGCTCTTAAGTGTATGTTGCTCATTAATTAGTCAACACAGTCTCCAGCTGCCTCTCTCATTCAAGGCTGTTTTTCTTTGCTTTTCCTTTTTTCCCACCCCCACTCCCACTCCTGGGAAAACCAGTTCCATATATGCAGCTTGCTTTAAAGAGATTTCTGCTGTGTCTCTGATATCACCTATATCTAGTGCTCCATGTAAAACCAGAGAGCACATGCTGACTCCTTTTCCTTGGAATCATTTGTAATGTTTTTACTCTTTTTTTTTGACTGTTAAATCTACAGGTAATGCACAGGGATGTACTTTATTATGGACAAAACGTGCCCATGAGTGGAAAACAGAATCAAGGCACTCTATAAAATAAAATCATGTTATCCACCCAGAAACATGGGGAATCAGAATTGTTATTTGTTTTACAAGAGAGTTCAAAGGCATCAGTGCTAACAATCAGCTTTAGCAGTTCTGGACACTAAGCAGAAAATACTAATAGCTTTTGACTCCCAAAACTCACTGTATGTGCTAGTGAATAAATAAAGTGTATACATGTGGAAAGTGAGCTTTTCCAGGGCCAGGAAAATAATTGCACTGCAGCCCAGAAAAGGAACTTGTATCCCCTGGAATACGCTCTAAGAAGTTAACCTATCATCAAGGAACTGTAACAATTGCTAACATTTCTCCAAAGCAAGCAGGAACTAAAATATTCCCATTTCTCTGAGCTTAAAGACTCATATATTGGCATCACACATCTAGGTGTATAAACATACACTGCACAGTGAAATTTCTCCTCATCTTAAATAAAAGCTGAGGTTATTTTAAAGGTAGCTGAAGGCTGAAACATTTATTGGTTATTCCATTTATTTTGTTTCTCAGTTTAAAGAACGTATCAGATAGAAAATAATTTGAAAGTTCACATAGAACATTTTGCTGGGATGTCAAATGTTAACACATGAGGGAAGTTTAATTGCTCTGCTTTTCAACCTAGTTCTGATAAAGGACCAGCCAGCCTCTAAGTGTCCCATTCAGAAAGGCTTTTGGATTGTTTATGTCTTCTTTCACCAAATTTCTATGAAGGACAATCTTGAGCCATCTGGTGCCTATTTAATTTTTAACCACCTCTCACTTGGAATATTTCTTTCTTTATACTTATTTTGTCTTAACAAATTGGCCATAAGCTAAACTGCACCATCTGTGACTTCCAGTAAATACAACTGTTGCTAATGAAATTACCCAGCTTCATCATTTTGATTTAAATGCATTGCCTGCTTTTTCTATGACCTTTCATTGCTTGCCATCAAATCACAGCTTTCACACATTTAGATACACACTCATGTAGGTCAGGCTTCAGGAATAAATCTTATCTGTGAATCTCAAGAAGCCTGGCCAAGCTTGCTCAGCAGGCTGGCATGAGCTACCACAGCCAGGGCCATGCTAAGAAATCATTATGGCATTTGTGACCATGCAGCTCAGGGGCTGAACTCAGTGTGTTCCATGCTCCAGGGCAGATCCCCTGCCATGTGACCAATTGGTCACTGCTTCTTGTTCTCTTGCCTCCCATTTGTTTGACTGACTAAATTAATGATTCTGGATGCACTAGCCCAGTCTTTTGGCTAGCCTGTCTCTTATTCAATCACGGGACAAAACTGACCAGATTGAACTGGAGGAAGAGACTGGGACCATTACCTTAAAGAAAAATAGAAGGAAACTAAGGGAATCAATGGAAGAGTAGAGGTGGAGGAGGAGTATATCATCATATAAATTATTATATAGCATTTTACATATAAAAGTAACCTGGTGTGATTCGTTTGAACCAAGAGATTCCATTCCCTTCCTCTCACATTAAACTGGATGGTGCCAGCCTTTGGAAAACTGCACCACAAATTGCATCAGAAGGAAAAGATACAGGTGAAATTTGTTTGGTCAGAGAGTGATCAAAGTAGGTATTCAAAGTGATCAAGTAGGTATTCATTGAGTAACACAGAGATGATTTAATGGCCATTTACATGGCTCCTGCAATGGTTTCTATTCATGTGTTTGATACCAACAAAGCCTCAGTCCTTCAGAGCAGTCCCAGTGAGCTGGAAAAAGGAGAAGGATCTATTTCAGAGGTCCCCAAGGTGCTCTGCTAAGGCTTTGGTTCACTATGGATGCCCAAGTACCATCCTGAAATTGCCATCCCAGTGAGACGTGGTTAAGGTCAGACTTTCCAGCCCCACATGCAGAGTACAAACAGTATTGGGATATCTGTTACTGAAAACACCACTGGGTCAAGTGTAAGAGCAGATCTGAGTACATCTTACACCTGCTGTACCCTCTTCAGCCTTCTCCTTAGAAAACTACTAACACCTCTCATACAAATGATGTTGCACTGTGCTACAGTGTGGCAAGACCATCAAGAGGTGAAACATGAATGCTGGAAGGATTAAGGAATGAGCAGCCAGGTTCCCAGCTCACATAAATTATTGGCTCACTGTCAAGCCACATATTTGCACCAGTTTGTGAACCCTCTGCCATGGGTGAGGAACTCACAACCCTGGTGCAATTTGCATTCTAAAATGAACCCTTATTTCCAGTTACTGTGGCAGAGAATATAAAGTAAATCAATTTAATACTTAAAAACAATATATGCAAGTGAAGAGCTCAGACTAACTTCCCTTAAATAAGAAACAGGAAAAGCCAACAGAAACTTGCAAAGCTCAAAATCTAGTTCATATTTAATCATTTCTCAGCAACCTAATAACTAGTCAGCATTAGAAGCATAAAGGCACAAAGACAAACCCCTTTGTACATTTGTCCTCCCCATGGCAGATGCTCAGGATTATGGCAATAATGCCAAGGCAGGCATTGCAAACAGCTTTGGGTATGGAAATTCATTTTGCCAAACCATCCACTGCATCCTTTCTAAATGGACACACCTCCACTGGACTCCCACTCAGTGCCTGCTCAGCTCCTCCTTCTACTGCAGTCAATAACACAGCAGGGCCACAAGCCACTCCTGACAGGTCACACCATCATGCAAGTGCTACCAGAGATGAGGTGGCCTAGAGGACCAAGGAGTTATGTTCATCCAGAGCAGTATGTTTGTATCCAGATGGAAAAGGCAAATGGAAAAGAATAAGAGCAGATGGCAACTGCACTGGCATTTATTGTAAGATTTCAGAAGTGGGTATATTTTGTCAGAAAAGGGGGTTTTGTAAATGTGCTGGATACTTTCTTCCTGTCAAGGAAGGGAAATTACCTTTGCAAATACACTTACTAGTTTTATTTAAACTTCCAAGAAGCCTTGTAGTATCAGCCAGTCTTTGCTGTTCCTATTTTCTATTTTCAGCACAAAATACATGGTTCTATTGCTCCCAAAACAGCTGTCAGTGCAAACTACAAGTGAACACACTTTATTTGCTTACTACACTAGCACAATCCCAGTAGCTGCTCATAAAAAATTAGAAAGCTTAATAATTCATTAACCAAAAAGCACTTTTTGCAGTAGATATGACACAGTACTTTAGGAGACCAGCAAAAGAAAGGCATTCATACTTTATGCCTGGAATTAGATATTTTATATTGGGGTTGGACTGGATGATCTCCAGAAGTCCTTTCCAACCCTATCAATTCTGTGTTTCTGTGATTTTTGGCAATGCTATAATTTTCATGATGTCTGGCAACACGAAAGTTTCTGTAGCATCAAGCTGATACACAGAAACAAGTCTGTTGAAGGAAGCAGGAAAAGAACAAAAAGAAAATCTGTAAAAGAACAGCATTGTTCAGTGCTGAAGACTTCCAGAAGCTGGCAATACTTTTGTGTACATCCCACAGAAACTGTTAAAATCTCCCAAATACAAGATGCTATATGGCTACCAGTAGATAAGCTGGCTTCCTGTATATTTAAAGTAAGAAATGAGCTGGAAAAAAAAAAAAAAAAAAAGTGTAGACTCCAGCCAAACCTCATATCCTCATATAAATCAAATGCACTCAGCAACTCCCTTCTGCATGGAGGTGCAATATTCAAGCAGTAATCACAAAAAGCCAAGCCAGGATTATAAACCAAAACTTCATAAAGGGAAATGGTACATTTCCCATGGGAAGAAATAGAGCAAAAGGCATGTACTGCCAGAACTGACTTGTTATGAACAGACACAGAGACATCTGAAACCTTCAACAGTTTGGGTTACACAAGTTCTAATCTATATCAGCATGTCAACAACTGATAACAGAAAATCATGATATGATTCTATATTTTTTGTTTGATGGCACTGGGTTTACTGGGAGAGATAAGGTTCTGCAAACCCCTTCCCACAGTCAAGGCAGACACAGCTAAACCTGCCTGATTCCAATTACCCTGCAGTCAGGATGTCTCACAACACACCCCTCCTATAGGGCTGGAACATGATGACATGTAAACTCTCACAGCTCATGGCTATTACAGCTACATGGATTTCTTTGGAACTGTAATTTTCTTTAATATTACTATAAAAATACTAATCTTGTGCAGTAACTCCCAAGAGATTCAAAGCTGTCTTGTCCTGCAGCCATGAGTGATATGCATCCAGCTGAACAACAAAATACTGTGTAATCAATTGTGTTTTATCTGCATATTTGAGTATCAAACTGTTTATCATCGTGCCCAAAGGAAATAAAAAGAAAAACCTCTCCAAAAAGTACCTCAAGTAATTAGAATGATCCAAGAAGAATCAAAACCTCAAATATCCCAAAAGCAATTATGAACAGCTATTTTTATGGCAAAAGTTATTTTATGGAAGTCATTATGCAACTGTTATCACAGTTTATCAGCCTCTGATGCTCTGTGTGCCTTTGTATTTTCAAACAAGGAAAGAAGACAGGCTAATTGGAGAGAACTGCATCTAGAAGAATAATATATGGCAGGAAATGTTTTGTAACACACATTTCTCTGTTGTCAACAGTATCAATTCAAGCCCATCAGGATATCAGGGTGACAGGGCTATCTACCCAGGCAGCACAGCTTCTCAGAGCAGCACTAACTCCTTCCACAGATGCAGTCAGGATAGAGCTACAAACATGTTTTACTGCAAGCAGGAGAAGGCAAGGCTCCACCTTGGTTGAATTCAGGTCCAGCAAATTTTGGTATAATATTTTAAAGTGAAAAACTAGTTTAAGAAGGAAGCTGAGAGGAGGATTAAGCTATGTCTTGTTATTTGAGGTATTCTTTGGAAAAAAATTATAGGCAGTTTACATATGGTCTCTCATAGAGAGGTGTCTCCAGAAGACAAGTTTATCTCTGAGTTTAACAGCATACACAAGACCAAATACTGGTCTGGCATCACTAAGATGACAGTTTTTAAACAGTTTTTGTATTTCACCCCCTGCCCTTTTCTATAACCTCCATGCTATGATTTTAACAGGTACCAACAGGATAACAAATTACCCCCAAAAACAGACTTGTGCAAGGCAACACAGACTCCAGGTCTAAGTTTCAAAAGCAGCTTTGCTAGTACTTTTCCCCTTTAACTTCTACATTTCATTCCTGTGAAATTTAAAAGTTCTAAATTATGGAACTGGAAGTCTTCCTAAATACATTTTCACCACTTAATGAAAGTTTAAAATGGTACAACAGTAGCAGAGCTAGCATTTTAAAGGGCAAGCACTCTGACCTTCAATTCAGAAGGAGAACTTTTCCTTCAAAAAACTGAGAACACATATTATTCCATTAACATCAATTATTTTTAATAGTTCACAACACTAATTTTAAAAGTCTGGTGTCCTGATTTCATTGTTCTTTCCCTAATTCCCATTTATATTAATTTGGATTTTACACTTCATATTACTTCTAACAAGTTTTCCTTCTTAATTGTTACCTCAACCTTATGCTAACATATTGATACAGAATAGATGCAATACAAGGGAGTTTTAAATTCACACTTTTAAACCACTAAGACAAATCCATTTGGATTCAAACATTAACTTGGAGTTTTCCTATTAACTCAGTCCTCTTCTTTCTGCACCTTGGAAAGACAAAGTTGGCTCAGTGTTTGTCAGGGCAGACATGTAAAAGACATTGGTATGATTATGTCTTAAGTCTAGATAGCTCATGATGCTTTTAACACCAATTAGCAGAATCCCAGGAGAACAATTTCATGAAAGCCAAGGTAAGAGGCACCAACAAGCTCAGTTTCAGCAGACCTCAGTCACTTCAACGGCATCTCAAGAGGACATTCCATGTGTAAGCCTTAATCAGGAATTTCTCTTTTTCCTAGCTGCTGTCCAATAACAGCGCAGTTTATGAAATAAAGCCGTAGTACATGATTCTGCCAACAAAAAGGGCAGACTCTTCCCCTGGGAGCCACCAACACCTGATTGGCAGTTTAGCTCAGCAGGTGAGCACAAAACCCCTCTTGGTCAGTTCTGCCCATAAGCCTGACCTTAGGAAGAAAGTGAATGAATTCTGAACTGATTTCATTTAGGATAATCAATTTTTTCACACTATGAAACCACTCTAGTTCTTTTGCTGCATGAAGAATGCATGAAAAACTCATCACATGCTCTTCACAAAGTATATGGATCCATCCACCCTCTCTGTAAAGGGTGAGGAGTGAGACTTCACAATACATTTTCCTGTGGAACAGGGAATCCCAGTCAGGAAGGGTTGCTCCACAGCACGTGGTGTTCTGAGGAGGAGCTCTGCATCTGACAACACACAGACCAGAATGCAATACACCCAACTTCAGTTATTGTCCACACACTAGGAGCTCCCTGTCCAAACACTTTGCCACCTGCTTTCAGAAGAAACACACTGATAATACACATTGGACTCTCAGCAATACCTAAGAAGTCATATCAAATCCTGCCAAATAAATAGCCCTATTATCTGCTGAAATGTTTGACTTCAGAAATATTAAGGAATAGTATTCAGGAATATCCTTCATGCTAAGGAATTCTCAGGTTTTGTGCCAGTAGTGGCTTAAGGACAGTTACCTCCAAACCTAAGATAACCAGACTGAATTAGCATGTTAGGAAGGATATCAGGCCCCCAGGATTTGCTGTTCTGATATTGTAACTTCCTAAGAAAAGCAAAAGCAATTTTTGATCTGTGGTGCTAAAAAGAAAATTAATTATGGTCTGGATGAAACTTAATGTGAAAATTAATTGATAATGCTTGCTGAGTAAGAAATATTCTAAATGTAGTTCTTATTCCCACTTTTAATGGTTTCTGTAACATTTCCATAGCTATTTCCACAAGTCAGAACTGTATTATCTGTCATCACCTCAAGGCAACAAGTTCAGGCAGGGTATTAAAACCTAACAGGGCTTTTTCAGCCACCTTTGTCCTTCCTGGGAAAAAAAATCATCTGTGTTTATGTTAAAAAATACTTCTAATTGTAAATTTTTTCACATGTGCTTATTAAAGATCTCTCTTGAATTGAATTTCAACAGGCACTTGAATTTCAACAGCTAAGCCTGAAAAAACAACTTTGTACATGCAGTGGAACATCTAAAGTTTAGTTCTGTTTTCCTAACTTAGTTATTTTTAAAAGTTACGGGGTTTTTAAAATTATTTAATTTTAATACCTTTTCACCATTTATGGCTCTTTCACTTATGATTTTACAGTTATGATAGGACAGAGAAAATTAACTTTGTCTTCCTAGAAACAGTAGCAGAGCTCAAATAACATGGAAGTTGTTCTCTCGTGTTCACAGGCCTGAACCAGATGCCTTTCACATTTAAATAATCTGCAAGGGTTTACAGGGGCTTGCAGATGGAAGACAAGTATATTACTATACAGGAAATTAAATCCAGGTCATTACAGGAAACAACCTTTTATTTCTATCAATATAAATTTGTATCTATAGAAAGATGAAAGGAATACACCATGCCACACAACTGTATTACTAAAATGGGTCTATCACCTTTGTGCATCATCTTTGACTTTTTAATTTACCATGTTTATCAAAAATAAGCAAATTTGATCCTGCTAACTTTCATACATATATGTGCAATTAATCACCTTCTTCACTATATGTCTTCCAGAGATTCTGAAGAACAGACACTGAATGATTTCCAGATCTTCTGTTTAGAATCTAAAGGCAAATTCATCTGTTCTTCCCCAATTTTCTCTTCAAAAAATGTGGTTTTTCCTCAAGAGAAATGAATAAAACTGCATTTATATTACAAACTTGCATAAACCCCCTCAGTTCTACAGCTGTTTAATACTCCTGGTAAAGATTTCTGCATTCAAAGAGAGGCAGATCCACAGGTAGAACTTATCTATAACTAGCTAGATTTTAGCTTAAGGTGGCTGGTCTACACGCTTCTTCAGGAGCAACTTCTCCTTTTTTAAAGCTACTATCTTTTAGAACTTCAAACTGTCACGCAATATTCCTATTTTGGGAATAGATATTTTTACTTGTGACAGAGAATTAGATCTAGTAAAACACTGTTTCTACTTTAAAAATAAAACCCACAGAACATAATCAGCAGTGTGTCTGGTGATGCTTTTTCAGAGCATCACTTACTCATTATTTTGTGTAGAATGTGTGCAGGAAGACAGTTTGATGTTTAAGTGGGACTTGACTCAGCTTTCAGAAAAATAAGCTTACAAGTACTTCATCAAGTCTTTTTAGGGATTAGTTTGTTTCAAATATATCCTTATTTGCATTTCAAGTTACCTAAAAGAAACTGCTATCAGCGTTTCAAAGTGGATAAAGCCAGACACTTGGTTGTGAATCAAGACATTTGATTGAGGGGAAGAAATATCCATATAATAAAAGAAAAACACAGTCACAACAACAACAGAGATTTGCTATGCTACAAGTTATTCTGTTACACCGTGGCATGAGTCTTCTTACCTATTGAAGGGAAATTTCCATGGGACTGAAACCTAAAAAAAAACAGATGGAAAGAGGCACAGATCCACTGTGCAACTTCAGCAAGTTTTCTTTGCCTGTGTGCATTATCTGCAAGTCCTTAAATCTGTGACGGGAGCAGGGAACAAAATGATAACTCAGGGAATAAAATGATAGTGCCCAGGAAATATGCTGGAGAGAAAAAGGAAGACAGCTGGTGCCCGTAGCATCCCTTGCCCTGTCTTCCTTTCTGAGAGAATGTGGAAAGCTTGAGGAGAAAAAGATCATACACAAAAGAACAAACTTCCTGTCATGTTTCCTACTCTGGTTTTTGCTGCTGGCTCTGTCCCCAGGAATCTGTGATGCTCTGCAAATTACACGAGGCAGAAACTCTGTGGTTTCTGTTTATTTTTCATTTTATGGGGGTCTGTCTTGAGTAATGTGATCTGCAGAATCTGACCACTGGTGATCACTACAAGAGCTGTCCCTGCAGTTAAAACCAACAAAGGATGGGTAACTGAGGTACTGAAAATGTCATCATCCAGTAAAGTATATCCCAGACTTTTGTCTGCCCCAGCTGTCCTTTCCAAAACTGAAAGGAATGCCTCCACCTTGTCTAAAAGTGGTATTCCAAAAATAAATTCTTAACTGTGAATGATGAATTTCCTCATGGAAATCATTATTTCCATATTCAGTACAGTGTGAGTGCTGCATAGTAAATAGGACACGAGCCTATGCAATAAGGATAAAATGAAACACTGAAAAACTGCTCATTTGTTGAGTTCTGAGTATCCTGCATAAATGAAATGAGGTCCTGCAGAAAAGATATGTAATTACAGAATTAAAAATCACCTTATAAGTGCCTTTTCTCATAAGGAGGCCAACCTGAGGTTGTCTGGGAACATCTTAATTTTGACATGTTCTAATTTGAACATTTACCTTCACAATATTAGAGACAAAATTAACTTCACTGGTTTATACGAAGTGCTTTGCACAGCTAAAAACTTGCAAGTTTCAGAATGTGGGCCCATTTCACTGGTTAACACTCACAGCCTGATGACACTCAATAACTGGGCTGAACCCACTAAAACAGAGTAAGTGGATTAAATTCACACCCACTGAGCACTCCCAGGCTGAGTATCTAAGAAGTGAAGACTCAATCTATTCACCATTGCTGAAAAAAAAAAAAGTTTAGTTTCAAAAGAATTTATCTAGAAAAAGGGAAGTGGATCTGGCAAGAGTTTGACATTGCTGAAGGCATGCACAGGTGGATGAAACTGCAGGCCAGGTCAAAGGAAAGAAGAGATTTATGTTGTGTGCAAAGAAAAGGGCAGAAGAAAAATAGCCGCTCGGGCTGGGCTGCACTGAAGTGAGTGAAACAGCTGTTCATACAGGGAAGGAATGGTCAGGTAAGACAGGCTGGAAATAATAATCATAGGGCCATCTGCTGCCCTGGGACTTTGCACCCTCAAGGTATGAAACAAATTTTGTCTTCTAGGAGCTCAAGCAGTGTAGCTGTTACAAGGCTGTCAAGTAAACAATGCCTGAACAGGGCATTTAAGTTATCTGAGTTTCCTGCAAAAGTTGCTAAACTAGTTTAAGTTCAAGTCAAAACTAAACTGTGGCCTTTTAACCAGGTTTCCTATTTTAACCAAATGCTCTGTGAACAGAGAAGAAATACACTACATGAAGTGACACTACCATTTCCTGCTTAGATGGAAGAATTAACAGCCATTTATATTGTCACTTCCTAAGAAAGATATGTTCTCATATTGATGCTAACTTTTCATTTTTATCAGGACTTTTTTCCAATGTTTTCAACAAAGAACTTTAAATAGCTGGAATCCCTGGTGCAGGTATTTCCTTGACCTCTTATCATTTGGTTTCAGACTTTAGAAAGCAGTAGAAAAGCTATGTTTTGAGATAAAAACATTTTCTGAATTAATTATTGCTTTTATCCAAATCATACAATTTGCTACTGTCTTGAGAAGAAAAAGAATGTATCATTCCATCTCCAGAAGCCCTGTAAGCTGTTTCTGAGATCACTGCTCATGACCACTTGACTGGTAAACCTGTACTGCACTACAGGAAAAACACAGGGGTCACTTCAGAGCTGCAGTAAGACCTTGGATGGATTTACAGGCTGGCCACCTGGTCTTCTGCAATAAAGTCTGTCCCAGGGAGGAGGGGACACAAGTCTGTTTGAGTCCCCTCTCTTGCTGAAGTAGTGTATGGAAGCATCAGGAGGCTGAAAAGCAGCTGACATCCCTGGTACCCACAGCTCCCAGTATTACCTTTTCTCATACTCCAACCAGCTAGAGAGGTGAAGAGCATACATCATCACAGAATCATTTAGAATCACAGCATGACTGCATTGTTTAGATTGGAAAAGACCCCTAAGGTCAGAGAGTTCATCTTTAACTCAGCACTGCCAAACCCACCACTAAACCATGTCCCAAAGTGCCACATCAACCTGGCTTTTAAATAACTCCAAGGATGGTGACTCCAGCACTTCCCTGGGCAGCCTGTTCCAACGCTCAGCCACCCCTTTCCTGAAGAAAGTCTTCATAATATCCAGTCTAAACCTCCTCTGGTGCAACTTGAGGCCATTTCCTCTCACTCTGTCACTTGTCACCTGGGAGAAGAGACCCACCCCCACCTCACTGCACCCTCCTTTCAGGAGTTGTAGACAGGGAGAAGGTCCCCCTGAGCCTCCTTTTCTCCAGGCTAAAGACTTCCTGTTCCCTCACCTTTTCCTCATCAGATTTGTGCTCCAGATCCTTCCCCAGCTCTGCTGCCCCTCTCTGGACTTGCTCCAGCACCTCAATGTCCAGAACTGGACACAGCACTCAAGGTGTGGCCTCACCAGTGCCCAGCACAGGGGGATGGTCACTGCCCTTGTGCTGCTGGACACACCATGGCTGGCCCAGGCCAGGTGCCATCGGCCTTCTTGGCCACCTGGGCACTCCTGGGCTTATGTTTGCATGCTATTACTGTCATTACCAAAATGAGCCTGGTTCTGTATTCCTCAAAAAGAGCTGGAAGGGTATTTTACAATGGGACACAACTGCTCATAGTAGTTCAGGCACCAAATATCTTTGCATTGGCTCAATGGAAATCCTATTTGTCAGCCTGAAGAACACACTGCAACAGGCACACCCCTTCTCCAGCCCCCCTGCAGAGGAGCCTTAGGGTGTTAGGCTGGAGGAGAACAGACTCCAGGATGGGGGTTTTTAAAAGAAAAGTGGACAGATGTGACCTTGCATTTGGGTTCCCTGCTGTTTGCAGCCATCTCTTCGAAAAGGCACTTTCAAAATTATGTAGCATCATGGCATATCAAGTGCAACTGAAAAGGAAAGACAGTTTATTTAACTTAGTTTATTTATACAAGTTGACCTGTTGGGATGGGGAGAAATGAAAGAAGGAAGTGGGAATCACCTTGCATTAATGAAGATCACAATCTACTGGAAAAATAGCCAGGGACTTTGCTCTAAGGAAACCTGCAGCTGCTGAGTCTTGCCAATACTAATGGCTATCATTATGCCCATTTGTGAAAATAAGCCAAATCTTAGATAAATGAAAGTAGCAGGGACAGAGAGATTCATGATGTAATCATAATACACCAAAGCTAAGATGAAATGTCACCCCAGTATCTCACTTAGCAACCACTGCTAAAATATTGTGACCCACAGCCCAGCCACTGTGATTAAAAGGCAGATGTCAGGTGACTCAAAATAGCCAAATCCAACACAACAGCCCAGGCCAGGCAATCAGTGTTGGTTCTGGGCTTTTTGTGGACTTGGATTTTGGTTTGGCTTCTTTTGGCCAACACCACAGGACAATAGCTCCTAAGAGACCTTTCCAGACAGGAAACTGTCCCTCAGATCAGCTATTGCCACTCAGCTGGCACAGACAGATAAAATATCCCAAGTCAGAAATAACTATGCAAATGACACAGCAGTCAGGCCTTGCATCTCTCTTACAGTAAGTGTGCATTCTCATTGACTGGGAAAGCCATTTCAGCATTACCAGGAAAATTCCCTGTTTGGGATAGTCACACACATGTAGAGTTTATTAATAACCCCAAAACACAGTGTATATAAATGTTTTAGCATTAACAAGACAAAACCATGGAAATCGTGTTCCTTGAGTAACATCAAATTTTGGACAATCTTCAAGCTAGAGGCTAAGCCAAAGGCAAATACATTTGCTGTGGGCATTATTTAATACAGATTTTCAGCTTTTCTTAAAAACAGAGTATAGCAGATGTTTAATTTATTGCAGCTGAAAATTTGGAATGCATATGGGAAAAAACTGTAAAGCAACAATCAGAAAAGAGTGAATGAAGTCACCAAGAGTATTTTTACCCAAGATTCTCAATCACGAAGCATAAAGTTTGGGTAAGCTTTTTCTCTTTTCCATGCAATTTAATATACTGCATCATGCAGCAGAGAAAAGGCTTCTGGACAATCTACAAGAAGAAACAACTGGTGAGATAAGAAAATGAAAGTTTTTAAACTCCTCATATATCCTGTATATTTTCACTTGTTAACAATTTTTTGGAGACAAACCAGTGATAACTCTTCCTTAGAAAGTTAGGATAATTGCAACTTAAAAAACTGAAGCCATATAACATATTAACTTTTTTCCATTTTTCTCCCTTTTTACACCACTGCTCCCTCACATTAAAGAATGACATTTAAGATATTAATCCAGTTTGAATCCAGGAGAAATCAATGCTTTTAAGAACTGTATTGCTAGGATTATAAAAAAAATTGGTCAAGCAAGGATTCAAGCTTCCTCAATTTTGATCTCTGATCATACTTTCATTCAGTTTTATAATATAAATACAGATTTATACAGAGAATTGTCAGTTTAACAAAGACCCCAGAACTCCAAGGAATACACTACTAGATGGTAACAATATAGTGATTTTGAGATCTATGTTCAGTCTGAGATCTTTTCACAACAAAACATCCTACAGGTAGTTTACCTGTGAAGAGATTCCTTTAAGAATCATAGTATTTGAGGGACCTTGCAAGTTAATGAATGTGACCAACATAGACATGACCACATCACATAAATATTTGACCTACAGTGCAAAGATGCATTTCAAGTTATTGTTGAACTTTTACAGTAGAAACTCTTTGTGCCACTGCTACCCTAGAGAATTTTTACTTAAATTATCAAGCAAGAATTTTTATTTAAAATACCCTAAAATAAGTAAGTAACTGCATTTTTATACATATTTTTATATATAAAATCTAAAAAAATCCTACTAGGGACCTTCCCTGAAAGCAGTGATATTTCAGGACTTATAAAAAAAATATTTTTTTTGGTTAATTCTCATTTATATCTTTTTATACCTGTTGATAGAGCATCAGTCCTTACTGAACTGGATTCCTTTGCTCAAGGAAGTAGGCTCACACACATCATCAAAGAAATGCCAGACAACACTGCAAATTTGCCTTGCACATCAGTAACACAAAGAGAGACTCTGCACTTCACATTTTCCTCTCCTGTCTGGGGACAGAGGACAGGAAGAAGGAGAAGCCTCATGACACCTCAAAGCTGCACAAAGCAGCTTCCCTTTGTGTTCCATGTCCCTGTTTTTTTTTGGAAAAAGGAACATTTTCTAAAGCTCCAAGGAGCAAGGACGTGTCTGTTCCTTCCCCTGACCTCTCTAGAGCCAAGTCTGCTTGCTTCATGCACATACAGAGAAATAGAATTGACTTTAGGCTCCAAACCAAGTTCAAAACATTAGCTTGTGGAATGAGCACTAGGAAAACTTTTTTTCAGCCTTCCTTATGTTTTCACTTAATTTCTACTAGCATAACAGAGTGCATGCATGTATGTAGACAAGCTGCTAAACCACTGTGTGGCTAGCTAAGGTTTCCTCTTGGGGTTGCTTGATTTATTCACAATTAGAGGATAATTAGATTAACCAGCTCTGTGCTCAGGAATCTACTTGGTCTCTCATTTTTAACACCACCAACACCTTGTAATCTTTATGAGGTTATCCTCATAACTATCATCTCCAGCAAGTTTTGCATCACCTAATTTACAGGGTATTGGCTGTGAAACTAGTCAATCCCTTCAATAACTTCTGGAAAAGGATGGTTGTTCCTTGTTCTTGTTTCTAATTGTTTCTAGTCATCAGGACAAATTCATTCCCTTTCCCTGTGGTGTAATGACTGACACTGTGGGTGGAATAAGATGGGGTGACTGAAACAGCAGCTCTGCCATGGGTTCCTGTGTCAGCTACAGCAACAAAATCAAGATTCATTTAGTAAAATAGCACTGACCAAAATCTTCCCACTGGACATGGAGAACAGCTTGTGTCACTTTGCCTGCTTTGCCACCAGCATCTACACCACAGGCACCATCAGGACAGCTGAAAACAGCCCTTGTCAGCTTAACAGATACTTAGCATCTGACATATTACTATAAAACAGCTATCAATAAAACAGCTTTTAAACAGAGAGAGTAGAAGGCTGAACCGTATCTTCAGCAGCCCGTTTTGGTGTTCATGTTGGCAAGCAGAAAAAGAGGAGAGGACAGCAGAGCAGAGGACTGATGACAGCAACTGTAGACCAGCTGAGTTGGATTTGCTGCTGAACATGAACAAAAGCTTCAGACTTGCTTTTTCAGTAGAAAGCCAAACATGAATTATGGCTCCGATATGACCACACCACAAGTCAGCAAGGCTGGAAGTCACTGGGATCACACACTGCATAACACCTTCACTACCTGCAGCAGCTCTGCATACACACAAATGGCTGCTCAAGCAGCTGGAATATGAGCTATGAAATAGTATATTTTGTACCTGTGGTAATCCATTTCCAAGTTATTCACCAGATTGTCTTACCAGCCTAATTTGTACTTCAAATATGTCTTTTGTTTTAATCAGAAATCAGACCTGTCCCTTGCCAGTTCCCACATCAGAGCATGCAAACCACTCCTATAAATCATCTTTGGCAAGTTTCCTACAACAAGAGGTGTGCTGGACAGGCAGTTGGCTGTGCTGTGGCCACAGCTGATTAATCTTCATCCTACTGTCACCTCATGTTCCCCCACCCTGCAGCAATGACATTATCTTTCAGCTTACCTTACAGAACAGTTAGGAAACACTCAGCTTTGGTGCTCTTCAGCTTTGCCTTACAGTGGCTCTGAACTTATTGGAATTGTCAACACTATTGAATATGATATTTATGGCATACTTCAAGCTTATGAAAAAGAAAAAACAATTCATGGCAAGTTCTGCCTATTTTATTATTTACATTAATGCATATTCATCTCAACTTGTACAGGAATGCATCAATTTACAGGGGTAAAATTTATATTTCTTCACCACAAAAGGTATAGCATATTGCAAATTTTCACACTGCAAAATGCAGTATTTTTTTTGTGGGTATAATCATTATGTTCTGGCTTCCCTGGTGTGTCTGTATCTACTAAAAGACTTCTAGTTTGCTGGCTAGATACTTAATTTCCAGACATATTTTTTAGCTCTATTCTCCAGCTTCTTGCTTTAATTTTGGGGTTCTTGCACTCTGTTTCCACTTGGAGAAAACAAGAAGTAATCTGGTATTTCTCTGATATATGACATCACTTATAAAGAGAACATACAGTTCCTGTATTCCTAATCACACTGATTAGGAAAACAACCCATCACATACCAGAGAGAATTTGTTCACAGACCAGACCATTTTAACTTGCCTTGCTTAGGATATGCTTCCAGACAGCACCTTCATATTCATGCTGACCCCAGGAGGGATTCCACCTGGCTGCTTCCTGCTGCCCCCAGGCTGCCCATTTGGTTGTGCCAGTGCCACCGTCTGCAAGGCCAGACTGTGCCTTGGACAAGAACACTGAACCAGGTTAAGAAGTATTTCTTTAACACTTCTTGCTTTGTTCACAAGCATAGCTGCATAAAGAGCAGTGATGCCACAACAGAATAAACATTGTGGGCAAACATTCAGCTCCATCAGCAGCAGGGTGATTACTTGCTGAAGCAATCTCAGTATTTACTCACATGGCAGTGACTGGTTCATGGGGGAATTGCCAGGTAGCTGCTAGCAGCTCCAACTGTAATGCAATGTTCTTGGTGGTGTTTTATCAGTGGCCCTGACAATTGGCAAAATAACTACTGGATACCTGTAACTCTGAGAATGGAGCCATGTCCAAAGTGGACTGCTAGAAGGAGAGAAGAGGCAAAAACTATATGAGTAGAAAGCAGAATTGTGCAGCAAAAGCAGCCTGTAAGGACCAATGAAAGATAAATCTTTATAATCAAATAAGGTACAAAGTACCTGCTGGCCCAACTCATACTGAACTGTTAATAACACTAAAGCTGTTGTGAATTCTGAGATTCAGCTTCAGGAAGGCCTCAACCATAATGATGCAGTCAGATTCCAACTCAAACATCATGCCTCTCTCAGGTTCTTGCTCTTTGCTGTGAAAACAAAACTGGAAGTGCAGCATCAGATCTCAGATTTGGATCAGTTTATGGTAGCTCAAATGCTGGGAGGACAGTATGGTTGGAAAAAAGCAGTTTACATTTAGTTCAACAACCTTCAAGAGCTCCAGCAGGACTGGGAGATGTTCAAGCTTAGTCAGCCATTTGAGCATATGGCTACACATCCCTTCATAATTAATGAGATCATTCTGAAAGCTGCATTGAAGCTATAGCACTCCTTTTTACTCCCATCAAAACCAAATAACATTTTTCACATGCAGCTGTAAACATACTGGGTGGGAGCCCAACATGTCACAAATGTGGAAGCTGCTATTTTAGTGTCTCCCCTACCATAGTTTGGAGTTACTCAAAATCAATAAAAATTCTGACCATGCTTTTCTCAGATGCAATATAGCAGAAAATTCAAAGGTTCTTTCTGTAACAGATTAAGCATCAGCTAATGCTGGAACCTTTTGTGAAATTTAAGTGGTGTATTGACTTTATTGTGACAGTGTCACTGCTCTGATATGCTTGGTGTGCATGTAGGACTTACTGTCTTCATAGAAAGATATTGCCCTTATTTTTTTGTTAGCTGGCATTGTATCTTGATCACCAGAAACAGAGCAATTATTCACAAACAAAAGTGGTTTTAAAGTTCACCTCCATTTTGAGTAATGAAATCTCCAAACCAGTGCACTGTCCCTATTATACAAAATTCAGCTGCCATCACTACAACAAATGTTCTCTTGAAATAAGGAAATTCTTTATAGGTTTTCAAAAGCTCATATTCCTACAAAGCCAGTCACTATGTGCTCCTGTTTTCACTGATTTGATAGAAAATTAACCAAGATCGAATTGCTACAGTCTGCTAATTGAACTTCATTAAATAAACATTAACATTCAAAAAAAAAAAAAAAACAAAGCAAACACACCACAACAATTCCTTAATCCCTCTAAATGGCACCTGATTGCTAGCTTCTCTCCTGAGGCTAATGCAGGATCCAGCCTGGAAGATATTTTCTACAAACAGATTGCTCCATATAGAACAATGTCTCCCTGAGACAGCTTCCACTCTCACTGCCTTGTGCAACTGAAACGTGGACCTTTACAAAAATAACTACTCAGCAGTTGTCTCTCTACAGGACTTAAATTTCAAATAAATATGACCAGAAGACAAATTGGTTCTTGATTTCCTTAAATGAGCCACTGCCAAGAATTGTGTTCTAACATAGAACACAGATAGAATACAAGGTTCTTGTGTGGAGGAATTTAATACCAAACCATGGAAAACTTGTTTTTGAAGTAATTTTATCATCAGGTTTCATTAACAGCATCAGCCCCTCCATAGGCTTGTTTTGAGCAACTAAGTTTTTGCAAGGTAGTTAAAATTTGGTATCAGAACTTCTTTCTTAGAACTGCCAGTGCTAACACTTCCTACTGAAAAGGAACACCACTGGAAAACACCTTTCTAGGGGGTCAAGAGGAAAAATGCACACTGTGTACAAAACTAGCTCCAGCCCAAACCAGAACCAGACTGATTGTTCAGAACTTCTTGCACATAATATTCTGTTTGGATAAACAATGGCAATTGTCAGGTCCATTGATCATTTACATTATGTTTAGAGCAAATCTTAAATCATTGTCTCTTTGGAAAGAAACACAATTGAGATAGATAAGGAACTGTCACAAGCAAAAAGCTCTGTAATTGAGGGTTTTTCATGAAAACTTCTGAACTTAAGCACTGGCTGGGCAGGCCATGGAGCATTTACACATCATGATGGCTCATGTATGGACACATACCTGTAGAAACTCTACACAGGAGAAATGCTGTGAGCTTCATTGTGAACTAGAAACAAGTCTAGGCAAAACTATGCATAATCAGTTTTGATGCATAATCAAAACTATGCATCAATCAGAAGCCAGTTTTCTCAGAGCAGATATGAAATAAATGGCTTAGAAAGTGAATTTCAGCACATTGAGTTGGATTGGAGGTATAATAAATGGTGCTCACTGGTTTAGCACTGACAATAGTGAAGACAGAAACAAGTAAAACACATGTAGCTAATTTTTGGGTTTTAAAAGTTTAAGGCTTTTTTTAAACCTTGTGAAAAAATCTTTGGAGGAACTTACTTATTAACATAGAGCTATGATTTTAACTAACTCAATGTAGACTTCCAAATGCACAAAATAAAGAGTTCTAATTTTAAATATAACCTAAAAATATTCCATGCTTTTATTTACTATGTTTCTAAAGTTCTTAGGAAATTCTCCAGATAAGCATTATATCTTTTCTAAGAAGAAACAGCTAGCCATCTCCATTTCCTCTGCAGATCAGAACCCTGTTTTAATTCTCAGACTGTTACAGAAATATCTCACAAAGAAGAAAACAAAGTTTAAGCAGTTTGCTGTCCCTACAGATGGTCAATTCAAATGCTCAAACACCCACACAGGAGAAATATAGCTCCAGCCTCTCTAGAATACTGGTATCTTGAGAAGAATTCAGCATTGCCTCATGTTCTCCATTCCACAGTATCATGCAAATACTGATATACTCAGCAGACAATTTTTTTCCTAAGGCTTAATAGGAAATAATAGGAAAATGTAAGAGGAGCAGGTTGAATCTAAAACCTAGCTTAGATTCACAGCTATGAAAAAAAACTAATTTCCTGTTCCAGTAATACCTTTTTCACTTTTTCCTTCAGCATCCATTAGGACAAAACCAGTAAGTTTTGAAGGTTTCATGATACAATCAAAGAAAGAAAAGTTTCATCAGCATATGGTTACCTGGAATGTGGGAGGCTGGTGCTCTGATCAACGTGTCACTATTCTTCCTTGAGGGAAGAGGGAGAGAAGTCTCTTGTTTTCATTTCACTTTTTAACTGAACCCAAGCAACTCTTCTTCATATCAATGTGTCAACATATTTACCCTTGTAACTAATCTGCTTTCCCTCCCATTAATAAAATAGCAACACAATATTTCACTTATGAAAATTGAACAAGAACAGTCCTAAATTTTTGCATACATTATTTAGAAGGCTAACAAGCCGGTGTGTTTAATTTTTGTGCCATCTCTGAGAGGTTTGGCTCAAGACATCCAAACAGCTTTGCAAAAAGTTCTTAAATTTTAAACTTTTGCTTTTCCTAGGATTCAAAAAAAAAAATTTCAAAAAACAACTATTCCAATTTTTGTGTGCTGCTGTAATAGGGAACTAGATCTGATCAAGCAGTCAGTATGACATCTGATGGCAAAGAATCACTTTGTCTTTAAACCTATTTCTTAAAAAAATAATTCCAGTTTGACATAATGCAGCTGTTAAGATTTCAGGGAATGTTTTTATTGAAATATTGTGCAGCAACTATTATTGTATTTTAAAGTGTTCTACAGGAACTCTTAACTAATTGTTATAGAAGTGAGGGGCAAGGTATATGAAGAGATAGATATATTTGGCATGTTTTAGTTTACAAGCATCAGCCAAAATGAATGTGTGTAAAGGGATTAATGTTTCTGACGTTTATAAAACATCAAAGGACAGACAAACATCTATCATCCCTCGTTACTGACATACTTGCTCTGTCAATGCACAGAATCACTTGAACAGAGATTTAACTGGAGTTAGCAGTATTTACATTAATTATATTTGATTACTTGACAATTTTAAACATCAAATACCAGTCAGTTACAAAAGCATTGCAACCCTGCTTGCCAGATGGGAAGCCAGAGTGTTTAAGGGTGAGGCTTTAAAAAGCACGCAGAAACTCTGCTGTAAGACACCCTCAAAGTCAATGTTAGCAACTGCACACCAACTCCAAAGTAGCACTGTCATCCCCAGCTCTGCCTTTCTCAGTGAAAAGCAAGTGCCTAAGTCAACCACCTGGGAAAGGAAACTCTAAATTATTGTGATCAGTGGCTACAGCACTGCTTATCAACTGGCTAAGATACCTTCCATATGTCTTGTTGCAGAAGTCTGCTACTCTCACAGCATTCCAATGCTCCAAGCTCAAACTGGTTTTTATGCTCCATAATACACTAGTCTTGTCACAACTTCTTTGGAGGTCTCAGCTACCTCATCTCGTATGTCACTTAGCTTCTATAAGCTGCCAGGATTGCAAAAGACATAAAACTCTCTTAATTTCATATTCTAACATCACCACTATATTCTAATACAGACCATATGAATTAGTACTCACCAGCAAATGGCACTTTCATCATTCACACAAATCTTTTAGTATTTATAAGTTTCAATACAGAAGTCATTTTCCCTATGAACCACTCTTACAACATTTACTGTAACTTTATGAAAGAAATGTAAGACTATATTGTGTTTTCCCCTCCCCATTTTAGTCCAGAGTGAATACTAAAAACGGGGTTTGTAACTGTCTCAATTATAAGAGGTTTTTATCAAGCCCTTATCACCTGTAACAGAATAGGCCTGGTGGAACAGCTGAATAATATATTATGCAGGCAATCACTTATGCTATGATCTCCACCTGGATGCTTAAAGAGAAGCATATTTTCTCAAGAAAAGCTGGTAATAAAAGCATTCACCTGTGTTGCAAGGACAATGCTATTCTTCTGTCCTGTATTGCTTTGTATCTCACCAACTGAATCTATTTCAGGTTCCACTGAAAATGCACAATAAGTCTCTTAACTGAACTGCTAGAAATTCAGGTGGCCCCAGTTCAGATACACGCTGTGCTCTCACATCATTTTCTTTGTATATTTATAAACATGAAATGTGAAGATGTCTTTCTTCCCAAATCTCCTTGGAAAGCCAGTGGATAGCTGCCCTGCTCCCAAGTGCGTAGGTACACTCACACCTTTGACAGACTTCATCCTGCAAAGCTTTTGTATCAATTTATCTTCACTAGGTACACTGGTGACTGGATCCTAAATCATGGCCTATTTACTGCCCACTGGCATCTGTTTGACTAAAGTCACTGCAAGGACTTGGAGGTTTAACTGCCTCCTTGTTGCTCATCTGGCAGGGGCCTTTGAAAGTGCCACACACTTGTGTACGTGCTGGTGGATTAATCAATAGCCTGCCTGCCAACAGCCTCTCTGCTAGAATTTCACACTCCTTTCTTTGCTTCCTGCCTCTGGTTTTGGGCCATTTTGTTGACTCCACTCTGCCAGTGGGAGCATTATGGATCTGCCCCAGAAGCTGGTCACAGACCTCAGCACACAAAAAACAGAACCAATAAAGCCTCTGAACCTTGTATCAGACAACACTGGAACACTTCAAAACCAGACTATTTCAGCTTCCAGCTGCATTTTTTTTTTCTTTTCTGGTACTGAATTCTTTAGTGTCAACAAAAATGGAAACACTGTAGAAAGGAGTCGCTTTTCAATTAAAACTTCATTCAAATGGAACTCCCCATTTAAGCATGCAACTTGAGTTAAATGTACTAATTCTTTAGCATTTCTAACTTTTGCAATGAAACAGCCAACATAAGAGCTAGAGGTAGAACATGTAATACATCTACAGAGCAAACTTGAAGAATTCCTCCATTGACTTTTATCTATGACCCAAAAAAAAGTGTTAAAGTTTTAAAGAACATGTTACAAGTCAAATATAAATGTTTATGACACCTAGGTTATATTAAGGTTTTAAACTTTGTGAGTACAGATCACAGAGAGCAAGTACTGGAGTCAGAACACGATTCTCAAGTCTCTTGGCCTATCCAGGTTTCTCCTCTTTTCATTCTCCATTCTTTCTTTGTTCTAAGCTCCCAAATCCTTCAAATGTCACTAGATTAGGCGGGCATGGGCCACAGAAATTATTAGAAGGAAATGAGAGGCCATCCAGAATTTGTTACTCACGTTATCTCAAATGTGCCAGTGCTCCCACAGCTGGCTCAGTTTGCCTTTGTGCCAATGGAAGCCTTAAAGCTTTCCCTGAAGAAGGCCAGACACAATGTCCAGCAGAATTCCATGAATAAAAAGGCCAAATTGGGAACTAAAATACAATCTTTGTTACTTGCTGGCTACCCAGGATACATTAGATGTGCCACAAAGTCACAAGGTATTTTCTCCTCCTGGCTAGCAGGAGGAGAAGAGAGCAGCTAGGCAGAGCTTACAAAAGGAGTAAGGCAGCAATCTTGTTGCAAGTGCCTCATCTCCCTCTTTCCTGCCTTCTCCTCAGTTCTCAGCCCTGGCCTACAAGCCCTAAATGCTACAAGGTCAGGAAATTGTGAGTGATGGCAGGAGGATCTGAGCAGCCCTCAGAATCCAGCACAGAGAGCACTCTTTGCCTGATAATCCCAGAAATAACCTGGTTTAGAACATGTAATTCCCCTACAGTCAAGACTGCCTTTTCTCCCATATGCCCTTCCAAGACTATTTTCTCTCACTAAATATTTTTTGCCTGTAAAAGATCCAGCCAAATTATTAAACATTTAGGTAGTCTTACTTTGCAAAGAATTGGGAAGAGATCTTTAGAAAAAAGGAACTGGAAAGGATCCTAAAACCAGACAAAGAAAGAGACTTGCAACAAACAATACAGACCCAAAAAGGGCAAATGAGCTTATGCATCTCAAGTTCTTGCATGCTGCAAAGGAACATCCATGGCACTCTGAGCCCTGGAAGCTCAGGGGTGTGAGAATGGCTCCTACAACTGAGCCACACAAGCTGAGTGAGGACTCATTCTCTTTATCAGCAGCTCATTGTGGCAGTCTCTAAAGCAAGAAGCAGAAATCATGACCAAAACAAAGAATAATATTTCTGATTTTTAATTTCTGTTTTGTTTGCAAGTACTACTCTTAGATTTTTAAATACTATCTGAAACAGGTACCTACCATAAAGTACTAAGAAAAGTTAGATTTTTATTACAGCACAAAGTACACAACCCTGCTAAAGAGTCCTCTGATGGCTTCTTGGGCTGCCTTAGATTTCTCTGAATTTAGCAGATAGAGAGAAGGAAAATAGGACATTGCCTGTTACACAGGCACCTACAGATCAATAATACCATTAACAGAATGAACACGTAAGTAAAAACCACACAGAAAAGCTTTTATACTAAAACATTCCCCACTAAAGAAATCTGTACCCATGGAAATCTGCACCAATTCAGATTATTTATTACACTGTGTGTAATAAGAAATAACATATGAATGATCACTGTCATATGTTTTTTCAACACTTGTAACACTCCAGATTTGGATCCACAGCTTGAAAATCTTCTCCCAGGCTCTGATTTAGTGCTCCATGCTCTGCATTGACCACATCAAGCAGGTGATTTTAAAAGTGTGGTATCCAGGCAGGAGGAGGGTGGGCAGGAATGATGTAAAACAACAGCAGTAAAATACAAAGGTTCATTCCCCCACCTTGTGGGTAACTACTGGAACAACAACCTACAGCAGCATCCCTTCATTTGCAACCCTGACCCACTCATCTGTGTCATTCCACACGGATTTCTGCTGTGCTACAGCGAATGTCCAACTTAAAACATCTTTGCATTTAACTCAAAGTTGTTTAAGTAATATGCTGTTTTATTTTTTAAGTTCCACAGAAACTTTGAGAATGTGTACTCTTGATGTTTATCAGCATCAGGTACTCAAGGTTGGTGCACTCTGTTAAAGTGTGGAGAAGGTCCTAACAAGGTAGCTGTTCAACTGTTCAAAGTTTCTCATGGTACTAAACCTGCATTTTCTTGTTATTTGATTACATCCCTTTGTGCTGCTTTACTGACAATTAACCTGCAACAATTCTATGGGATCAGTTGCAGAAATCTTTCTGGATTTCTTATGAGCACCTTAGTATAATGTCATAGATCTTGAAAAGTCAACAGCAAATTTCTTTCCAGCAGGGCAAGGGAAAGCACAGTCAGAGATGAAGATGACAAACACAAGAGGAAGCTTTATAAGCACAATCCAGTCTTCATACATCAACTAACCCAAGGGCAGATTCAGGGCCACATTTTTTTCAGGGTAGAGACTAGACCTGTACAGCTCAGTGATTTAGCTATAAAGCTTTTATTCTATATGAGAGGAATGTATGTCACACTGGGTGGAGAATGTTTCAAATCCTTGGGAACTCGCTCCATTATCTAACACACAAACTGCTTCCCTGCTTTCCAAGCCTTTTGTTTTGGACAAGTGTTTTGCAGACTTGTACATCTTTACTGTACTTGCCTCTGAGAAACAGCAGAGTCTAAAAACAACGTGGACACACAAGACCAGCACTGGAATTTGAGTGTTGGCATTTTAGCAATAAAGCGCATTTTCAGTGCTCCATCTGCTGACTCCAGTAAAGTACCTGGCAATGGCTCTACTTCTCTGAATGAAATCCAAGGAAAAGTTTCTTTCCCTTGTTAAAATGTAACAAAGTTACTGTTTTCAATATTGCTGTTGGTCTTCACAACTAGATATTTTCTAATGACCAATGTAAAAGGAATTTGTGGCAGGATACCAAATTAGCTTTTTAATAATTTGGTTTTACCTCAGAAAACCTAGCCATTTTATGGATTTATCACTATTCTGCTTTCACTTTCCTTCACTCCCAACCTACCATGTCAATATTATGGGGTTCTTCCCATCTCCCTCATTCCCCTGACCTCTATGCAATCTAAAGGCCAGATCAGGATAAACAATTAACAATCTCATTTCATAATAAATAACATAAAATGTTGTCAAACTAGAGGTTTACTTGTTGACTTACAGGAAGGGTGAGTATACAGTGAACTGAATCAAGTTTTAAATTCACATGTTCCTTTCAATAGGTCAGTTTTTTACTTTAAGAGTTATTTCTGCTTTTACATTTCAGCTTTTCTCCCTCAGCCAACTGAGGTAACTAGATTAATCTACCACCGTAGTTGATGACAAATATCTAGAAAAATCCAAAACAGAAGCAAATTGCAGCAGAGAGATAATAAATGCTAAAGTCTGGAGATCTGTGTAGTTGCCTCACTGTTACTTAGTGATTCTTTAAATAAGATCCATAACCCAAGGGGTGGAATTGCATTAGGATCATTAGTAAACTAAAAAAACATTCATATAAACAGAACAAATTTTAATTAGACATCCAGGTGTAAAACAACTTTTCCCCCCACTACCATCTGTCCTCCTCCTGCTATGTGGCATCACAGGTTTAACTGGGAACTGCCCTCTCCCTCCAAAGCATACCTTTGTCCAGGAAATCTTAATAAACAAGCTTAACAGCTTGTAAACAAAGCTTAATAAAAAAGCTTTGATTTTTCCAATGAAACTTGAAGTTGTATGTGTTGATTCTCAAATTCCTCCGCTTGTTTCTTATGTTAAAACTTCTCTGGTCAGTCCACTGGCATCTATTCCAAATTAAGTCTTCACACTCAGGTTTGACGAAATGCAACTATAAACTGTTGAAAGAATTATTTTTTCAAACAGATGTTAGCTAGTTTCAAAAGGTTTCACAAATCAGTTTACACTTTTAAAATAAATATTTTTAATTTTATTTTTAAATCTTCTGAGTGACCCAAATAAATAACCCTGTTGCCAGGCATAGCCCAAGATTAGGATATACCTACTGTAATCTCTGTGTTATTACACTACAACAAAAGCTTATTTACTGCCAGCAATGAAATAAGAACATTGGTACTTGATTGTTAAGATGAATTACTTATCCCCTCCTTCAAGTTCACAATTCATCCCCTTCAAAACTATTTATTCTCTTACTACTAAACTATTTCCTATTCTGTGCCTATAAAAAACCAAACAATCTTCCAAGCTCTGCAAATTTTGAGAAAATGGTTAAATGTGATGGTGAGAGGTATGAAGTTCTTTTGATGTGTATATGTTATTACTGGAAACACAAAACTTCATCTCCTGGGTAATTTTCTTTGGTGTTGGGGGGAGAGGGGGTATTTTAGATTTCCTATTGTGACAGAATCCCAGATCAGCAGGGCTTCAAAGGCATCTCCTGAGACTGCACAGTCCAGGCACAGTCAGCCAGGGAGTGTTGTCCAGGACCACGTGGACTCAGGCTGCAAAGATCTGCAATGATATCCCACTCTCTGAGGGGTTTTAAGAATGGTCTGATGCAATTTGTTTCTTTAAAATTCCACATAAGTACTTGTAAGTGGATGTCTTATTGTAATTCTGTAGAGAATAACTGGCAATAGTCAATGAATACAGGGTCACTTTGAGAGGAAAAAGTCTAAATAAAAATCCAATAAAAATTCTCATTGAAAGAGAGCCTAAAATCCCCTTGAACAGTTAACAGCAAAATGGACCAGGCTCATGTAAGAAATTAGTAAAGAAGCTGACTGTGTTTTTAAAACACAACATTTCAGCATGTGGATATTTATTCATCTCCAGATTGGGCAGAAACTCAAGGAAAAGTATTAAAGTGAAATGCTCCTTAAAGCTCACAGTTAAGTGGAATTGATAGCACCAGCCTATGAAGAAGCCATTATCTACTCCAAAAGTTCTCACCTCATTCTCTTTTTTTAAAGAATTAAGTGGCTCTAAAAATGCAAGCACAAGCATTAATGTGTTTTTCAATGAGACAGCTTGAGTGTATTATCATTTTTCTGCTGCTGTCTTTTTAAAATGGTTACTAGGTGATAGATGTACATTGAGGAAGGCTGTACTGCTCTTTACCTAGGGGACAACTGAGCATGCCAGGGCACAGAGGGCATGGCACAAAGGACTGAGCAAGTTTCAGAAGGGTTTCAGGAGGCTTCAGCTGGAGCAAGAGGCTGAGAAACAGTCACAATAACTAAACATTCATCCACACCTTGTGAAAAAAACACTTTTCAAGAGCTGGAGAAACCTATGATGAGCCAGAAAGCAAAGGAGTAACTGAAGCAAAGCAAGGACCCAGGCCTGACCTAAATGCTTGGAGTTCTAATTAACAGTCATTTTACTGTCTTAATATTCAGTAAAAAGTGGCCTTAGAGACAGCAAAAAGCTTCTGGGCATTCACTGAAAGGACAAGGCTAGGAAGATGTCAACAGCTTGGCAACCTGGTGTGCTCAGTAATACTGAAAAACTCAACAGCTTCACAGAGGCATAAAATCTTTAAGGTATGGAAAAACATTTTGTTGCCATATACTTTAAAAAAACCAAAACAAAACACAAAATAAACAACAACAAAACAAAACAAATAAAAAACAAAACCCCACCAAAATCTTATGAAAAAGCTTTTCACTTGCATCACAGCACCTGGTTGAAATTCACCACTTAAGATTGTCTGAAAATATACTGTTACCCTCTTACCCCAACAGATCATAAAACAGGATTTAATTCTGCACTTCTTATGCTGGGCACACAGATAGGGACTGGACAAGAGACTCTCCTTGTTCCTTAACTTCCTCAGCCAGCACTTCAAGAAAATGCACCAGCTTAAGGAAAAGAACTGGCAGTGAACAGGAAAAGAAAGTTCCCAAAGTCAGAGAGCAAAGCTCAGGTAGAGTCAAGAGCATCTGCAGAGGATGCAGCTATGCCAAAGGTCACTTTAAAAACAAACCAAAGACAGAAGGAGACATGGTAAAGTGGAATAGAATGGAGGCAAGCCCAGGACAAACACTGAAACCTATTCATCCCAAACATCCATCTTCATTTAAGCAAGAAATGGAATTCCTCTCTCATGTCCTCTTGATCCAAGTGGTAAAGAAGGTCATTCATCACTCCAGCTGGAGGTCATCTACCAGTTCAAATTCAGCTAGCAACCCAAACTGCAAAGATCTGCATTGCCAAATAAAAACTACTGCTTCTTCAGACTATTTTAAATAGGAAGTTTCTTCACGGAACCTAATCACATATAAAGTGAGAAAATTAAATATCTCCTGTTTACAATTCAAGCCAGAAAGTTTACCAAAAACATGAGGAAGTATATAAGGGAAACATGAGGAAGTATATAAGGGAATCAAGCAGAAGACTGGAGTCAGAAGAGAGTCTTCAGAACTGTTTGAAGCTCCAATTCCCCTAAAAACAGGCACATGACACTGCATGTTCAGACATGCACCAAGTAGACTAAAGTGACATCTATTTTCAAGTATGAATTAAGAGGCAGTACACATACAACTGTCCCTAAATGTCAGGAAACAAGATGCAGAAACTGCTGAGCTGTAGAAAGTTCTTCTGCAGTACCTTCAAACTCCCATTGTTTTCTTACAGTGTCAGTGACATGAGGCAAACCAACAGCACATAATGCACTTGAGAAGAAAGAAAACTTTAAATCATAGCAAATACTTGCATATAAAAATTTATTGTCTTTCTTTTAAAACATAAACTTGATATACATACAACCTGGACAGCTAATTTATTTATTGTTTGAGCAGAGCTTTCTAGAAAACAGGTGATAGCACAGAATGAAAGACTGTACCACATTTTTTTCCCTTGTAGCAAAGTGGATTAATAGACATGTGCAACAACAAAAAAATCACGTGTGCAATGCTCTCTACAAGTTCTGTGTTTGGCAGCTTACTTTCAAAAGCTTTCTAACTTTGGTGAGCTCATAGATACAGGTTAAGAGTGCATCTATACAATGCACTAGCCCTTAAGTGCAGAGTTTAAAAATCCAGGCCTGGTGCACTGTATGGATCTGTAGAAAAATACTGTCATTTTTGCTCAGTTTAGTTCATCAAGTTTGTATCTACAGCTATTATCTAGCACAAAATAGAAGTAAGAAATAGAAATTATTGTTTCCAAGAAAAGGAAATTGGGAAGGTCAAATTTCCATGAGTTTTCGCAGGGACATTGATTTTCTGATCTGATAGCCAAAGACTGACAGCAAAAGCTCCCAATTCACTGATCACTGAACTCAAATCTGTTTGCTCACATAGTCCTGACTCAGTTACCCATGGATGTGCCTTGTGTTAAGAATGGAACTTGTCTCAAGAAGTTCATGGGATTATTCATACCAGGCATACACTTTGTGTTGTGTTAAACTGAATGCTAACAGCCTTCAGGAAGAGAAACTGCAACAAAAAGGTTGCATCCAAAGTGAGTTTTCACTTAATGAGATGGCATTCTTCCAGTGAAGTAACTAGACACTGAAATATGGAGAGCTAATTTCTTAGATTTAAGTTTGTGACATACAATGCTAAACCCAGCGTGCTGTTCCTCCTGGAGAATTCTTTAGGCTACAGTGACACAACCAAAACCGTAAACAGGCACATGACAGGTGAATAATATTTTCCATTTTTAAAGTGCAGATTTTCATTTAAAATGTGACAACATTTCAAAGTAAACATTTCCAGACAACAGTAGCCTACTGCTTTCATATATATTCATTCTTACATTGCTTCAATGCAGTATTTTCTAATTCTAAACACTCAGAGATGAAATTATATTAGCTGAATTGTGTACAGTAATTTAAGGAGAATGGTGTCTAAAACAGAGTTTTTAACTTGTTTCAATCATGAACAGAAGTACTTCACCTGAAAAAAACACCAGAACCACAACCACTACCTGTCTGTAAACCATAATCTTAGAGTGCAAATAAAATAACCACTTAATTTTAGAATCTCTGACATTAAAATAGGCAGAAAATAAAATTTCAGATTGGGAAAACATTTCACCAAAAATTGTAATTTTTAAATTGAAATGCACATTTTAGAAATACATTGTTTCCAAAAGATGCATAACTTCTATAACTAAAGTGTTAATGGCTGCTAACTTTGAAAGAAGACCTCAGATATTTTATCTTTACTTTTTGCCCAATGTTTCCATGTTGCTTCTAATCAATTTTAGGGAGAAAATTGCATACCAAATGTCAAACCCAACAAATCCTGTCATTATCAAGACAGCATTTAAGGTTTCCTCAACTGCAAGGATGCTCTCTTCACCAGCTTCTCTTGTTTTCGTGTTGTCTGGGCTTCCTGAATGGCACAACAAACCCTCTGTAAAACAACACAGTGAAAGCAAACAACAATTCAAGCAGGTCGCACTTTTCTTCCATAAGATGCTACTAAAACATAATTCAACAAACATGTAAACCCACACACACACAGGCTGGCCTAAGTTAGATACTTAGCTCCTGATTCATATGTACAATATTCAAATGATGAACAGAAACAGAAATCCATGAAAAGTAAATGGGTGGTGTTGCAGTTGAGAGCAGAAAAATCCATTTTTAATGTATAGATACCAGCATAAACATTAGCAAAGCAAAGCGCAGTCAGGAAATAATACTAAAAAGGGTAATTAAACACAAGGAAGTCTCCTTCTAGTTGACCTGTGTGTTTTGTGCAATGCTTCAGAGCTTTGGCCATGCCAGTAAGATACAGAGAAACTAAAAGCATTTAAATTACTTAATGCCAAGTGTGATTTGGACAACATGCTGTAAGAGAAAGCTGGAGGAACATTTTTAGACAAGACACTGTGAAGAGCTAAGATAGACTCTTCCAGTATATAAAGTGCCCTAAAATTATAGCAATTTTTTTCCTTCCCAGTCTAACCCATTATTTCTGGAGGCTCAATCAATTTAATAGCAGCAATTTGGCCCTGATTCTGATTCCATCTGCTGACTTGCCATTTACTGGAGCTACAATTTCAAGCATGCTTCCAAGACACTGTGGACCTAACTGAGTTCACATTTGCTATCAGGGAGAACACCTCCTCCCTCATCACCTCATCACAATACTACAGTAACATACATGGTTTCCTAGGTATATTTTTCTATTCTTGAAGTAGCCTGGAATTTATCCAAATTGAAAGATCACCTCAGGTAAGTTACCTACAAGATCCAGCCATGCACAGAACAAAGGCTCACAAAATACTTCAGCCTCCCCACCACCAATAGGAACAAACATTTAGAGATAAATGGTAATAAAACCACGTGTGGGGAGGCAGGAGGGAGGAATCTAAGTAAGCCTTTGCATACAAGGTCCACTGGTACTGGTGTAAGTGATCTTGAAATAATGAGGAGGTATGTGGAATTCTACAGACTATAGGGAATTTAATACAACCTAATACTTCAGATATTGGAATTATTTTCCTTTAATGAGCTTTAATATACAAACCCTAAGACTATGTAGCTTCAACATTAAATTATTACTGCATAAACTCTCTTGAATGCTTTGGACTATCTGGTCTCATCATAGTCTTGGTAAAACACATTTTTGAACAAAAAACTATGGTAAATGGTCCTCAAGCACAGCAGCCTATTCTCTAACAAGTCTCTGAACATTACCATCTTTTTTACACGCTGAGTTTGAACAACTGCTAACAATATCATAAAAAAAGAAGATGAAAATAATAAAAAAAAAGAATATACCCTTGCTGTAGCTTCATTCTGAAGCTGAACTGTCTTTACACATTCATGACCTGTACTGTCCTTTCTTTGGAACATCTTTTGATCCTGCTGCAGAGGGGAACAAAAATGTGCTTCAGATGACTCACAAAACAAGAACGCAGAATCTGATACATAAATGGTTTGAATGCCAACTTCAGGTTAGATTTCAACATGGTCTCTGCCCAACCCAACTGTCATACTTTCAAGAAACTTCCAGTAAAGCCTGTCACATAGTCCCTTGGTTAGCAGTTAGAACCATAAATAAGTTAAAAGCATGTATGGATCCCTAGTGAGAATTATATAGAAGAAAATTTACATGCTATTCTTACCCAAACAGTAATTTTTAAAATGTTTGCTTCATAGGAGGGATAACGCGTGAATTCTTCAAATAAGTAATCCCACTCTGTTGTTAAATGGCCTAAGATTTCCACTTCTTTCACATATATCACCCTCCTGTTCAAGAAAAAAAAAAGTTCATACTCAGTTTCTCCCTGGGACTAGTACTTTGCTAAAAAAACTAAACAAAATGAAAGCATTTGTTTAAGAAGGCGTTTTCTATGCAGATTAAAAGTATCCACTCAGCCACAGTGGATATTTCCCACTCAGCCATATTTCCTTAATACAGTCTGAGACAATCACTTGGTCTTTAAAAGTCATAGATGATCTAAGACATCACAGTATGAGCTGGCCAAGAACTGGGATAAGGAGAGAAGTGCACATTTATCTAAGGCTGCAAACAACTAAACTGCCCAATTATCATCCATGGCCTCGATCAGTGCTTTGAAATCTTGTCCATCTGCAGCCTGAATTCTGAGGTGTGCTGGTCATTATTAAAAAAACCACACTGGGAAGCCTCCATGCTCTTATTATGGGTGAGCTTCTCTCATACATTCAGGCAAGGTGCAAACTGGTGCCATGTGGAATGTGGAGATCATAATCCTTTTCATTATCTAAACATATTTAGAAAGTTTTGAGTCCTCAAACTCAGGACTCCCAACATCTTGAATTCTAAAACTCACCAGATGAGTTAAATAATAATTTTCATGCTGGTACAAAGACTTAAGACTTCATTTAGAATATTCTTTAACAAGATTATAAACATGTATTATCAAACTGTTAGCTTGACTGCAAACACTTATAACAAGCTAATTTGAAAAATCAAAAATGAAGAGAAGAAAAAAGAATATTTCCCTCCACTATGATGAAAGGGTCACTGATCTCAGAGTAAACTGTCTTCCCAAATTAGTATCCAGCACTGACATCACAAGTAAGTTAAATTTTCCATTAAGGAAACAAAACAAAATATTTTAAAAATCAAGAAGAAAACAGAGAAGGAAAATAGATCAGGAGAGAATAGCAATCAGTTCACACTTAGCCAGATGTCTAATCCCCAACCTGAAATCATATCAGGCCCTTAGAAGGCATTCAAAATTTAATACCTGTTGGTAACAATAAGGTTCGCTCTTCTGCCTCTTGGAATTGCACAGTGGTGTCGATACACCTCTTTATCCAACTTTCTGATGTGCAACTTCTGAAACAGAAAATAATGCTGGGGCTGTACAAAAACAAACCAACAAAAACACAAACAAACAAACAAACAAACAGAAAACCCCAAACAAAAACCAAAACAAAAAAAAAACCCCGAAGCAAAACAAAAAAAAACCACCAAAAACCACAAATCAGTTTGGTGTCTTTAATTCAAAAGCCTTCTGAAAAGTTACCTCATTGTTAGTTCTTTAAAGGCAGGTTGTCCCAGTGCTCTCAGTCCTGAAGCTGAGTCACTGGGAAGTCTGATCCGTTCCACTCAAAGGCAGAACACTGACACTGCTGTATCAGACTACTTCTTCAGCTTTGATTTCTTTTCTGTGCTAGTAATTGTTTCATAATGTTCATTCTGCTACAGCCCATGCTGCAGGCTTCATTCAAGAGTGAAAACCCTGCCAAGGTCATGCATTTTTATAAGGTACATGACTCAGACCCTCAGAACTATCAAGATACAAATTCTCAATGCACCTCAAGATCAGGCTTCTGAAGCACTGAGCTGACAGGACTTTTCAATACCCAAAATACAAAGGTGTATGAAAGTGCAGATTAAATTACCCATCACGTTTTGATTACACAACCACAACTCAAGTTACAACCTACAAATTCAGAAAAAGTTTTGAAATAAAGTACTGAAGTGCTCCTAGGATTTTTTGGCAATTATTCGTTGATTTTTTTTTCAGATTTCCCATTCTGTATGTACTCTTTGACTAAACTATAATGTTTTCCTAGAGCATGTCACCAGGATTACAATATTCCATCAACAACACAGAGCAGCACAGAAGACAGGCTCACAGTCATCCCCACATCAAGCTCCCAACACTGGATTAAAGGCAGCAAGACTCACAGAGTGATACCTGAATGTATTTGTGGGAAAGGAATACACATCAAAACATCAGAAAAAGAAAAAAGATAAAAGTATGAAATTAATAATATGCTACCAGTGGGAACCCAGCCTCAAAGTGGGTATGAGAATAAATCTGTGTCAACTACTGGTTTTCCTAATATGCAATAAGTCTTTAAAAAAAGACACTTATAGATTGTGTTTAATTAGCAAGACAATTATATAAGTCTAAAGTCAATCCATATTAGCTTTGTACCCTCCAGATCAATACAAGCACCTTTTTTTAATGATACAATCTGTTTTAAGAGAAAATGGGCAGCTCCTGTGTAGAAACATGGGGAAACAAGTAAGAATGCCTGGATGCAGAATGTACACACTTCAGATCAACCTTTAGCAAATGGGTGCCCCAAAATTGGTTTGATATTCTTCAGAGCAAACTAAGATGACTTTCAGCTCATTTTACAGCTGTTACTGTGGCATTCAGCCTCTATAGCAGTAAATTCCTCAAGTTCTCACTCCTCATGTTTCTGACAAACTAGTAACAATAACCTAAAGAGGAAGGACTAAGAATTCAGTATGTTTCTAGTCAGCTCTTGTAAATAACCATTTCTTTTTTATTTCCTTAGATGGACCCATAAAACCAATGAGATTGCAACAGAGGTTCCACTTAACTCCACAGTTGTCTGTCTGTGATTAACAGGTTTAACTCTATGCAGTTAAAGTAACCAAAATTGAAAGATCAGCTTACATAAGAATCAATTAAAAGGTTTGATTTTTTTAATATTTGCATTTTATTTTCATATATTCAAAAGTTCAACAAATATCTTAAAGCATCATCATACATCACAACTGACTCAAAAAAATCCTTTAATTTCAAAAGTGGATGAATATTCAAGAGCTGAAATCAACAGCACAGTGTTTCCCTGGACTTGCTCTCTAGTGATGTCATGTTTTGAAACACATTTTAATCCAGTATTTTTCAGTAACGAAAACCATAGGGTCATCAACATCTTCTATAAAAAATATCCCTTTCTGACCATCTTAAAATTTTCTGAAACTGTACAATGTATGTGAAAGGAAAAAAAGATGCCAGAAAGACTGCTTATCTCAAAGCCTCTTCAAAACATTAGAAGAAACACGGCAGCATATGACTAAAATGAAAATATGAACTCACATTTTATACCTGAACCTTAGCTGTTCCAAAAACAAGTAAAAAATTGAAGAAATAGAAAACCCACCACCATGTGAAGACTGTAATTCAAAGTCTGCAATCCATATTCTGAATCCTTTTGTTGAATATGAAGAAATTAGACATGCCACACATTTAAACAGATTTATTCATAAGCATGTTTCTCTATTCAAACCCAAAGCTTCGGAGAGAAAGTCTGTTTCTCATAACTTCAGAAACAATCCCAATAGTATTTTTAGATTTTACATGCAATATGTTACCAAAGTAAGAGTTCCCACTGAAGCCTGTGCCTAAAAGATGCAGTATTTCTGAGCTATTCTCAATACACCTGATAGATGCCAGCACGATGGTGGTGGCATTATGTAAAAAGGGGGCTGCACTTGATGTAAGTCACTCCATGATCTGCACATTGTTAAAATTTAGACATCTTCATCAAAAGCTGGTATTTTTATGAGCATACTACAGCACTTTGAAGAAGTTAACTCATTCTTATTTTACATGGAAATGAAAGAACCAATGCAAATTTACACAGCAGAACAGTGAGTCAAGCAGAAATAGAATCTGCAGTTTCCAGCATAGTCTATGCTCTGCCACACAACACTGTCTCACCACCCTGCCTCAATTATTCATGAGGTGTTCTGCATTCTTTATAAAGCTCCATGCTTTAACTGGGAAATGAAACAAAGTAATGCCACGGGCATTGAATAATGTATGAGTGACATCATGGCAGCCCTGAGGAGCTGGCTGAGCACAGCCCCTGCCAGCACAGGCAGAGCCCACCACACCAAAGGCTCCCACCACCTGCTCCAGCAAAGCCCAGCTCAAACACTCCTCAGACCATGATTAAAAAGCTTGAGTAGTGACTCCTTGGAAAACAAGTCTCCTTCAGCTGCCCTGTTTGTCCCTTGAGCTCTGCAGGCATGCTGTGCATTTGTGTGTAACAGAACACACCGTGCCCTGGCCAGCCTTGCTCCCTGAGCCCAGGTACAGCCTGCACCACGGCACATCTCACTTCCCAGCCTTGGAATTGGCTGAGCACATCCCTACACAGCCCACTTACATTAGACCCAGCATTCCTGGGACAAGGAACTGCAGAAACAATTCACACAACTGAACTGATCTACTCCACCTGGCTATGGTCCTCAGTTTGCACCAAAACCCCCACTTTCCTGTGGAGTATCTTTTCTTCTAAAACCTACATGTTTGCTCCTCTAAGACAAGCTCTAACGCCTACATTTCACACAAAAGTAATTAAGTAAAACATTTTTCCATCCAATCACTGGATGGTATTGAGGCATCTGTTCCTTAAGGTAACCTGACAAGGTTTCCACTCCGTGAGCCTATATTTATTTTAAAGGGACATATGCATTAAATGTAGTTAAAGTAGATGAGAAGGTGTGGGTTCTGGTTAAACTACTTGCAACATGGGATCAAAACTGCATCCAAAAATAAAGAGCACTTGTACCTATTGTGATTAAATTTGTAAATGCACATAGAACTTTCTGACTCATCTTTTTCATAAAGTATCAAATTTCATGTAAAGACACTGTCCTGTCTTGCTTTACATTGCTTGTTAACTTACATTAGAAAACAAAGCCTTCCCAATACTGACCTCTAGCATGAAAATCAAGAACAGTTAATTAAACCTCTCCTGTATCCCATTAAGTGACCAGTTGAAAGAAACCAACTGTATTTAGTGAACTGTACAAAGGATTCATTCCTGGTTTGTATCCAGTTCCAATCTATACCTCCTAAGAAAAATACAAATACTAGATATGGAGGAACTGCATAATATCAAATTTTCTGTGTTGATTGTGCCACCTTTTCCTTTTTGCTAGATGTAAACATAGTAAAAAAAAATAAGAAAAAATTTGGCCTGCTTAGTATATCACAACTTAATTTCATTTAATCCTCTAAAAAATTCACTAAATGTTTTTTTGAATAATTTTAAATTGACCATTACATTCTAAAAGGCATTTCCAGCAAAGATGCTTCTGTTCAACATTTTTTCCCATATCATAGGCAAAAAATTTGCTCTGACAACAGCTTGTTAAGCTTAGCTCACTAATTTCTAAGATGCTGTATTAGTAATGAAATGTATGGCATTGCTTAGTATAGAAATACATATATACTTATTTATATGTGTGTGTGTGTAAATTCCTGTTAACAGGTGAAAGTTGATACTTATTTATGTTGAAGAGCAAAGCCTCTGAAGATTGTGTGAACAAAAACCAGAGTTAACTAAGCTGGCTGTATGTTTTAACTCAGCAAAGTTGATGAAGAACCAGCAGTAGTAACTTGAAGGCATAGTGGGGCAGCAGATGTGCAGCTGACAAGCCTACAGCATAGTACAGAAACCACAAGTACAGGTTTTCTCAGCATTTCTATGAAACCTGTACTTCTAGGTCATGGAATTACAAGCATTTTCCCAGAAGTAAATTCCATTCTCTATCACTGTTTTAAATTTTGCTCAAGATGTTGCTCTGCCCCTCTGTCCACAGCCCTACCTCTAGGAGAGCACCAATAAATAAATGAACTCAGGATCTAACCTACCGTGATTCTTTTTTCCAAGTGCCTTCTGTTGTTGCCATTCATAAGGAGCTAAGTATGCTCAGAAAAATAAATATACAGGATCCAAACCCTCCCTGTCTCTCCCATCTCACTCTAATCTTACTGAAGATGGTTATTCAAGTTTGTTTTCTGAGCCTGGGCAACATGAAACACCGTTTTATTCAACTGCTACACAGAAAAGATAGAGAAGAGGGGAGAGGACATGGTAAATGCAATCATGCCCTTTATCTAAATACTTAAGGCAGATGAAAAACCATGACAGAAACAGACAGGAAATATGGAAAATGTTTACTCCATTATTCCAGTTCTTGCTGCATGCCAGGAGAGAAGGAGACAGAAAAGAAATGTTAGAAATAGAACAGCGAATAAGAATAAAAAGACCATGTACAAGGAAGTGGCAAATATCCAAGTTTTGCTCTTAAAATGTTAATGTAGACAGTTATTTTACTCTGTTTAGCAACAGAATAAGCATTTAAAAGTACGTATTAAGAACACAAAGTCTAAAATACAAATTAACCATATTCTAACTATCAAGAACTTGAAAACTCATGTTGTTGATCTTCCATATGTTAGGCACATCCACATGAGAAAGCAGGCTAAATGTCCACACAGTGCCTGTAGCTATGACAGATTGCTATTATGAACAACATAAGGAAGAACCAAACAGCAGTATTTTGAAAATTCATGCAGTTTTTTTAACTGCTGATACAACCAAACAATTCAAGGTCTATTGCTTAGTTGCTTAGTCTGTAAACCAACCCCAGCTTTGTTATAAAGACAAAAATCTGGAACTATCAAAATGGGGTTTTTTCACATATTTAAGTATTAATCCTAATAATTCTTCATCCTACTACCTCCTTCCAGATCATGAGAAGTGACTACAGAAGATAAAATGGAGAAGACCATATAAGAGCAATGCTGCAGTTTCCATTTTGCATTCAGCTTACTCCAAAAGCACTGGGCCTTCTCCTGCTATCCAGGCTTGCTTTATGAAATAGGGGCAAATTTTTACTTCAGATAATGACTGCTACAGATTGATTGCAACTTAATCCTTTATGGAACCCTGCAGGTTAGAGAATTTTAACTGTGTTTACAATGCAAAACATACCTCAAATAAATCATAGCCCTCAGCTTCCACCCTGTCGTAGGGCCGGATGATGCCATCCTCACGGATCAGGCGTGGGGGACGGAGGTTTGACACTTCTTCAGTTGATTCTGCCACCCTGCCATAGACAGTGCAACATGGTTCTGGTAAGCTTAACAGAATCCTGAGTTTCACCAATACATCTTTAAGAAGTCAGCCTTTCACTTGCCACACATCCCACTTACACATCCTGTGTATCCTGCAGATGTAAATAGTAAAGGCAAGCTGCTAATAATAAATCAGAAGTAGCACTAGCCAATTAAACAGCTACAGAAAGCTGGAGAAGTTTATTCCCAAATGGAGAAAATTTACTAAGGTTCTCAAGTTCATTAAAACCCACTATGCAAAGGTCCCATTAAATACAAGGAGCCCCTGATGTGCACTGCTAACCAAATTTCAGACTGGGAAGTTTTACTCTGAAAATTTCAGTGGTCTATTTTTCAAAGTAAATTTAACTGATATTTCTCCTCAGGGGAAGGACCAAAATGCAAAAATGCAAAATGCAAAAATGATTGGTTACTGTCTACCTGAACTACCACACTGCAACATGTTCTCCAAAGCAGCAATTTCCTCGTCATCATAAAATACATTCGTTACAGGCTACTGGACATTTCTCAACCTCACATATCATTGTGCTTTTTGTATTTAACAAATAATCCTGTGGCACTACTGGAGCACTTTACTACCTGGCATCCAACACAGGGGGAGTACTTCAACACTTCCTCTTGCACTGTACCTTTGAATTCCCTGGAAGGTACTGCTTGCCATATCTACAATGCCTCCCGTCGGGCGGGCTACCACTCCTACAAGCCCCTTTCCAATTCCTTTAAAGAATCCAGCTGCACCTTCTTTTTTAGCCCCTTTAAAAGAATAGAAACAGAAAAATAAATGTTTTCATGACCTACTTAACCACAGAATTAAACCATTAGTGCTTTGTGTTGGAAACAGCCCACAGCCATTGATTGCATGGAGTCCTATGTACAAAGAGCTGTCTGTGGAAAGTCACCCAGTGCTTCCTGGTCTGCTCAGACACATCACTGTTCACTTAATACCTTACCACCCTCTCAAGGGCCTAGAAGTGAGATGTAATCAAGATTCTCCTTCTCACACTTTCAGTCTGGACTATAGGCCAATAAATGAGTTTTTAATAGGTTGACAGTAATAACAAAATATTCTGAAGATGCGAAGATGCACAAGTAGGCCAGAAGTTAACCATTTCTATCTCAAAATTACATGGTTCTGGTGATATATAACTATGGAAGAACCAAAGGAGTGTTCAGAAAGCAGGTGTGGTCACCCACCCAAGAGACAAGGACTACATATCAAAGTATCACACAAAAGCTATTAAATACCACACAGTTACAATTGACTCCCACCATTTAAATCACTGCTATTTGAAGATTAATAGGAAGCATTTAATCCTGGAAATTTTTCATCATCTATAATTTTCATGAACAGGAACAAATACTGACTTCAGGCATAAAACCAAATTTGCTTTTTAAGATTTCTCCAGCCTTTGGAGTCCCAAAAAACTTTTTCAGCTAGTGATTTTTACTTTACTATTTTTATTATCTTTATTCTGGCTTCAGAAAATAAATTGGGTACTACAGCAGGCCTAACAAAATACATCACAGAGACAATCCCTTCTTAACTCATACAAACATTTAAAACATGGTAAAGCCAATAACAGATATAAAGATATTTGAGGAAATCATCATGTAAGTTCACATTTGAATAAGAAATATAAAAATCTTGCTATGCCTTAGCATTACCATACTTGGATTGATATTTCTTAACACTACAAAATAAATTATCAAGTATTGAGAAACCACATAAGCAGTGCAGCCTTCATGCTTACCTTCTACTGGTTTAGTGATGATGCCTGTCACACCTCCAACAACACCCTAAAACAAAGATAATTAAGTTCCCCATGAGAAACTGCAGTGCTCTCAGTCCAACTGGGCAACCTGTTGTCTCACATCCTTATTTTAATACCTTATAATGTAAAGTTCAGTACCAGAAACACTGTTTGGCTAGGGGTCTTGGCTTTGATTTTTGTTACTTCATATTTTTAAGAAAACTATAAGTGAGGCAAAGACTTGAATGACAGAATTGACTGCAAGGTCAAGTAAGGGCCCAGTCACCTTAATTACTTAACACATTTGTTGAATATGAGTAACTATGTATTTATTTATACAATTCACAGCAGAAATTGGTGTTATTTCCCATTCAAGATCCTAACTTCAATTCCTCAGGCTGATCAGGAACATGACCTCAAACACTACAGCTGACGCACTACACTGAGTCTCCTATAAACCCAGGGCATGTTTGTCTCTTCTGTTTAGTTAATTCACTGACAAAAAAGATACCAAACTTTCTTGCAGGTGATTTTCAATCAAGTTGGCACATCAAACACTCATCTCCAAATCCATACCCGTAAGAGGCCTTTTCCTCCTTTGGCCAGGCTCTCCCCAAAGTCTTTTGGCTGCCGACCCATTTCCTCTCTCCTTTTCTGCTGAAATTCCTCATCCAGAGTAATGGCAGCCAAGCCTTTGCCAACAGTACCAGTGATCCTGGACACCATCCCTGCTGCCCCACCTGAGGGAACAGGACAGAAAGCAAAAGTTACTGTGCTTTCACAGCTTAAGAGCAAACAACACACAGGAAGCCAACAAGTTCAAAGCAATTTCCCTCCACATTCAGTTTAGATATGATGAATTTACACAGAGCCACATGTTGTCCATGAGAAGACTCTAGAATCTGGTCTGATATCCATTCATACAGCAATAGGGAACACTTACAGCACTTACACATGTTACATAGCATCATGGATCAAACAGTGTTTTCTCTAATTGCTGTCAAGACACGGCTAAATAAAAATCTAAGGTAATTGTAACAGAACACTTCTCAGGCTTCTCCAGACATTTTAGGACAATTAAAATTACGCTTCTTATTTATCCAGAGCATGTTACTAATTTAGTTATACATGCAATGTTTCTCACATCGGTTGCTCAGTCTACAAACAGATATTTAGATGGTCTCAGCTAAATGATGTGTGAATGATCTGTATCACAAACACTGGCAACAGTATGACAACCTTAAATATTCACTAGAAAAATAATGTGGGAATTCACCAAAAAAGAACACTATGACACATACCCACTGTATGCCCAAGAAGACTTCTAACACCAATTACAAAGCCTTCAGCAAATTCTTCAGGTCCTTGAACAGCACCCTGAAAATGAAATTTATTAGGAATAGCAGAAAACTACACAATGATGCATCTGTTTCAATAACTAGCAATTCCTTTATATTGATGCAAGTAAGGCCATCTGAATAGGTTATTTCTTTGAAATTCACATTAAAAAATTACTGCTGCCTGCCTGTTCAGGGTGTGGAGTACAGTGACAACAAACTATAATCCTACCAGTACATTCAATCAGCCTTCTATAAAGACACAGTTAAAATATCAGGAACTCGTACCTGGAATGGCTCATAGAAGAAAGCTTCTACTCCCTCAGACAAACCTCTGATCAAACCAAATGGATTTCCAAGAACATCTAATCCAAGTACAAGAACATACATCTGTTTCAGGAACTAAATGATGAGAGGGAAGAACAAAGGCAAACAACAAAAGCAGTGTTATGAGCTGTTGTCACACATGTCAGAACCTAAGCCTGGTTCATTATTTAATTTACTACCCAAGTGAGGTATTAGAGTGCCCAATTAAGTATTTGGTGAAGAAAAATAAAATCTTTAAGACACATATGCAAATTTTTACAGAAGGCTTGACTAAATAAGCTTACTTGTTCACTATAATGTGTAATAACTCTCATCCTCAGCTGATCTCTCTTGTAGAACTGGTATTTAATTTCAAAGAAAGCAAGTCTGAAAGACAAGTAATCACACATTAGTTAAAGATACCCTTCCTCATTCAAATACTTCTCTGCTTTCTTCAGAGAATCCTGAAGACTACTGCCTTAAAAAGGATCCCAAACCCCATCTTCCCTCCATTGCTCCCTTTCCCCTAAGGTTGTATAAACTTATACTAGAGTCAGTCAGCAAGGTTTACCATGGATCCAATTATTAAGTGTACAGCAAAGTATTAACAAAAAAACCCAAACAAGCAACCCCAAGCACTTGTATTCACTTACTTGAAAATAACATCATCCACATCTGTTAGAGTAGCTCCAATACTTTTCAACAGCAAATTCAGAGAATGGATGGCTATCATTTCTTCCCCTTTATCTGATGCTTCTCCACCAGAAGCCAGAGACAAACTCAAATGCAACTGTCAAGGTAGAATTAGTAAAGCAAGACAAATCAAGACCAAAGCCAAACCAGAGCAGACAGGTCATGTGGTGCACATGTAAACAAATCAGTGCTGAAAGTTGAGGAAAGCTATAATTTCATCTACTGATGATTTTTCTTCCCTTGCTCCAAAAAAATGTAACTGCTTCAAGAGAGACATGAAGATAATCCCATGAAAGTGTATTTTAATACAATTTATGATACATTACTTTATCCAATATTTTATCTGGCTTTCAGCATTATTATACTCACTGCTTCTCCCCACTTAGTTTGTTTGTACTCATGAGCAACACAGGAAGTTTTCCAACAAAGTATTAAATTCTAGAGAATGTAAAATCCCCACTAGGGATGTATTTACTGTAATTAATTAACTGGATGTTTTATGAATCAATAATCTCTCTATTGCATACCTTAATTGGAGAAATATGGAAATGTTCAAAGAAGCTGAGCATTGACACATCTGTCAGGGAAGACTCCATTAGCTCAGTGTTAAGTGCCTCCACATCTTGCTGAATTAATTTAGACTGGTTTCAATATTTAAAAAACAAAAAAGGAAGTTAATCTCATCCATATACATAATACAATTAATCATATTATATCTAAATATGTTTTTATATATATATAAATAAACAGTAGAAAAAATAATCATAGTTAAATACAGTTAACTAAATACTTAAATTTGAGTGTACTAATGAATCCAGGGATAGCAAAAAAAACCAAACAACCTCTAACAGACACAAAATTTGTGGGTGATTTTTCCATTTCATATTATATTGATATTCACTTAAATTCTTCAATCACTTGTGGTCACATTTCAGCAAAAGTCAGTTTCTCTCATACATTACCCTTTGTCTTTCAGCTTCTGGATCTGTAGATGGAGTGAAAAGTTCACTAAGTGCTCCTAAAAATCCTTGATCAATTTTCAGTGCCATTTCCTGGATAAGAACCATGAAGTACCTAAAATGGGAAAAAAAGTGTATACTTGTATAAATTTAACTTAAATATTACACACTTAGCCTACACAAGTGAAGTCTTGCTATGCAGTGTCACATATTAGACTTACAATCCACAATATCAACTCTCAATTTAATAGTTAGAAGTGCTTACTGGCCAGCACTGCACAGCAAACAGACAAGCAACTCTGATACTGTAGTACAAGAGGAAATAATTCTGATTACTAAAGAACTTGCATAACAGTCCCTTCATGTGGTCAGTCCTTATTTTCTAAAGCTAAGTTCCTTTTTGAACTATATTCTTTTACTGGAGACACTTAAAAACTCAATCTGAAGTCAAAAGTGGTTTGGATAGGAAAACAAACTTTAGAGCAAAGTTCCCTTCTAAAATATATCACATCTCTAAAATCAAATTACAATTCACTGTTACACTCACTTGAATTGCAAGACTTGGCTGTATTCATTGAATCTAGTGATGATGCTGATGTCAATGAAGGGTTTTGGTTCTAAAGAGAAAAAAACACTTAAAAATAAATTGCCAAGCTCCTACTTTCAAGGCTGAATAAATCTGATATTGCTACAGGCTTCCTCTTACCTGAATCCAAAGCAATCGACTTGGGAGGGGCTACAGGGTGAAATACAACAGGAAACATCGATCCTGGTAATTGATTATCAACCTAAAAAATTATTGCATAATTACAGGAATATTTTAGTGACATGATAATCAAACACAGTTTCCATTTTAGAAGGCATGATTAACTTGTTTATAAACTGTGTTCAAGAGGAATGGGTGGAAGGAGGAAAGAGCAAAAAGATTACTCTGATATCATTGTGGAATGTTACTCATTCAGTTATAAAAGGTCAGATGGTTGCAAGTGCTGCACAAGGGATGCTTAGAGAGGCTCACACTCATGAAGACTCACTTACAAGGCCTGCAGCTGATGGCATACATTGACTGTATAGTGAAAAACACCTTCAGGCAAAAGTTAAAACAAAATGAAAGATAAAAGGAAAGAGCAAACCTCCCCACCAGCTGGTCAGAAAAAGCACCAGGGTCCTCAGTGAAGGGCACCAAATGGAGATGAAGATGACAATGATGATAACTCAACATTATTTCCCTCTAGCACTGAACACTTCTCACTGGTACCTGCTAAAGTGCTTTACTGGCAAATTTAGCAACACTATTAGTACTGAGCAGATATGGTGATCTGCTGCAAGTGCTGCACATTAATTCAGTGTTAATATTACATGTAGATACATTACTGCATACTATTTTAGCATATTTAAATGCCTGTTCTCTACTTCCCATTAGACAGGCAGTTTTTGTACTAAAGGTCTCTAAACCCCTCAATATACTCTGCAGAATAATGTTACACTTCTGTGTAAAAACTACAGCAAACAAATTCTGAAAAAGATTGAAGTCTGTTTTAAAACACCAAACACAGCTCTTTAGAAATAAACTCTCCATCATAGCACCTTGCTTTACATTAGCACACAGTTTTGTGGAATTCTTTCCATACTACTTGTAAAATCCTTGATGATGACAGTTCTTTTCTGTCATACTTTTCCATCACAGCACCCCTGCTACTCTGATGCAGTGAGCAAAGCACCACATGCATAAGATTTGGAGATATTTCTTCATGTAAATGAATAAAATCAAAGCCTTAATGTGTCTGTTTAGCTTTGAAACCAGAGGAAGGCTGGTACCTGCAGCCAGTACAACTGAGCCCGTAAGCTTCTTTGGTGAGGGGACTGCTTGAATTCAACCTGAATTCCTGACAGAAAGTTACGGCGGATGCTGCACCTGACTGGGAGACGCATTTCCATTGGGGACTTGCTAAAATTCACCTGCAAATACAAGAAAGCAGAGCTAAGACACAGTTTTATTTGGGAATCAATAAAATGGTACATTACTAGTTAAAAGACTAGCAAAGAAACACTGTGTTTTTCCTTATTATCAGATCACAAGGCTACTGAATTTCTCCATCTAATTAACTGCATGGAAAGTAGTGAAAACCACCAGTTAGTCTGATAAGGACATTACATTGCAGCTTTAGTTGTCCCAAGCAGGAGCCTCTGTGTCATCTAAGTAGCTCTTTCTTCATGAGTTATATATTACACTGGCAAAATTAAAGATATTTATATGCTGCTTACTACTTTCCCAACTGATGTTTTTCCCCTGATCCTGAAATTTTTAAGTTATGAGAAGCAGAAGCATAAAGCTCTCCTTTACTGAGAGTGAAATGCAATGACCTACAGTTAAAAGATTTGATACCATGTACTATAAATGCACTACTGCAACGGTCAAAACTCAAGTATTCAAAGAGCTGAGGGTGTATACATGTTTTTCAAATAAAAGGATTATATAGGAAACAAGCCTGACTATGGTACTATAAAATGGTTGTATTGGACTTAGCCATTTGAATACGCTCTTTATGCATGGAATACAGGTATGTATAATTTATGTCTGAACAACTCAGGCAAGTGGATTAATTTCAAGAGTCCTTGAACACTGAAGACTCCTTTACCATATCAAGTAGTGGGAACTGCACCTTATTAAGAAGCTAAAACCAAAATTTATGCAAAGAATTTAGGGTATATACCACAAATAAAAGTTCACAAGTAACGTGCAGACACCAAGAAATCTTTTCTACCACACAAAAGAAAAATCCTTTGAAATCTTTATTTCATAATACAAGCCTGGATAATACCTCAGTACTGCCTCAGTATCACCACAAGACAAAAGCATTCTACTGTGTAAAATGGCTAATTATTTAAATAAAAATCTTGCCTCTTGTTTCTCTTCACACAGCATCTATCCCAACTTAGCAAACCAGAAATCTGTTTTAACTGTTGCACTTGTTCTGCAAGCATTTAAACACTGAAACTCAATAGGTACCTCAGTATTGCTGTCCAGTTTATGCCAACCAGCACCCTGGAAAGCACTCTTGGAGAGATACTTTTGATATGCTTGTTCCAATAGGTTTATTTGCTTTTGATTAAATGGTTTCCACTTTTGCCTTGGTTTCCATTCCCAAACAACATCAGAACTGCAAGACAAATAAAAAAGTTAACAATTTCAGAGTACTTACACCTTTCTTATGCATACAAACCACGTAAAATATATTTTTCTAATTTCTCAGGCTCAAAAAACCCTATTATGTCTTTTTTTAATATAACCAAAAAAAAAAAGAGGCAGTTAAATCCTGTTGATTCTAGTTCCACCATAGGAGTAAATGCAAAACTTAATTTTAATTAAAAATGCTTCACTTAATTTAATTTGAAACATATTCCTTTCAACTCTATTGCTAAAATTATAATACATTGCCAAATTTTGATTATTCAAAGGAATATTTACACTTCATGTGCAGTACCTAGTAATTCCTATGTAAGAGATTTCTTTTTTATTTTCATTGTTAACTAGAGAAAGTCCAAGACTATGGATTGACAAGTTTATTTCTTGATCAGGTTGCTCCAGCTCCTCTGCTTGTCGTGCTTTAGAAACCAATGCCACATCATCTGTGAAAAGCAGCACTCGCTGCCGTCCATCCAGGAAAGACACCCAGTGAATCTGAGTATTTGCATTGTAAGGGAACTGGCCACAGTCATCCTGTATCAGGGAAAAGAAAAAGCACATTACATGAGTAAATCCCTGATGTTGCTCTATGTTTATAAGCAAGTTTACAGACAAACACAAACCAGAACTCAGTATTTTTCCTGTTTGTTCAGTTCACTCATCGTCCTGACTTGGCTGCACCTTGTACCCTAACACTGGAAAGAAGATGGAGGTTGGGATATTTTTTCCCCCTTTTGTAAACTAAATATTCCAGCAATATTTGTGGTTTAGAATAATTTTGGAAATCATTAGTGAACAAAGGCCTTCAGAGCAAAGCAAAAGGCTTAGAATCTTAGTAATGGTGGAAGAAGGCAATAAATCATACACCATGAAACAGTAAAACCAGACAATTACTAAGATCTCTGCTCCTCAAAAGCAGATATTAATTTTTTTATTTGTAAGGCAAATTTGAGATAATTAAAGCCCTTTTCTCAAAAGTCTCAAAGAATTATGAATGTAACCGTAATTATATGATAAGGAAATTGAGTTTAAAATAAAACCATTTTTAAATGTGAAAAATTTGACCCAAGGAAGTGCTTTATACAGTAAAGCACACCACAACTGGTTCTGAGTTCAGGTGTGTGAAATTAAACCCATTTCCAGTACAACTGAAACTCAAGTTTGCTTTCCTGTCCCTTCTTTTAGCTAGCAATATTTTTCAGTTTTGTTACCTCTGTGCTACTCAACAGAAAAACCAAGCCACCTCTGAAGAATTCATTTTAGTGTAAGGTGCAAGTGGGCAACTAATTAAAGACAGACACACTGGACTATTGAAACATCTAAAATCTTGCTTCTTGACAGTAGATATAAGTCTCCTGCAGGATGAGACAGATGCCAAGTTACTGAGGAAGCTTTCTCCCAGATAGTTTTAATTTTGGAATAGTCCTAAATTGGTTCAGCACTAACCTCTCCCCTTAGGAAATTTACCTTAAGTAGGTCTTGTTCACCGAAACATTGAGAGTAGCCCCAGGTCAATTTTTTCGGTTTGGTTGGATCTGTCCAGGCAAAGAGGCATACTTGCCTTGGTTTCAACTCCATTTCCTCTTGTAATCCACTGCAGGTTAAAAGAAAAGGAGACAACAACAGCATTCACTGGTTAAAAGCACTGATGGAAGTGGTGCAAGCAAACCCCAATACCAAATACTCCACCCCCCCAGCAGTGAAGCATGAAGGGCCTAAGCTATTCACCCCAGACAAGTCCAGCTGTAGGTTCATCAGCTCTTGGTGATACCCATGTGATACCCTGATGATGTTTAACCAGGATATCCCCTGGTTAAACAAGCAATGGTGAATTGTTTCTTTCACGTACCTCTGTTTATATCTGAGGGAGTCCCATGGAGTGTGGTTAACAATCAGAGCTGGGGCAGCTCCCTCATGGTAATCTGTGAAGCTTATCACAGTAGAATGCTCCGAGACATTCACATCTACCAGCAAGCCCCCATTCTGGAGAGGAAGTTAGACAAAGCCCAGCATTTGTTCTATGCATTAATTCAAGTCAGAACTATCAGAAGCATTATATCCAAAGATTTTACTGAACATGGTACCTTTATAAACACATTCCCTAATGCTAGGCTAGAGTGAGTTCTGAAATTATAATATTCTTCATTTGAATCAAATTAACCATGAACAGTGTGTTTCCAACATGCAATAGCTTATCAAGAAATCCTATAACAGAATGTATTTTTTGTTACCTATTTAAACAAACTGAAGGTACCCAAGACATACCTCTGCAAAAAGCCCAGATGTCAGAGGTGCAGTATACCATTGCAATTTGGTAGCAATAGAGCTGCTCAGTTTCCTATAAGCTTGTCACAAGTAAATCAACTTGACTACACAGCTATGAAAACATTAACAACACTGCAAACTTGATTCATAACTTTTTTTTAATGCAACAGAACTGAATGAAGGGCAGTGTACCCATAACTTAAGGCACAAGGTTTTGATCTTGATGATTTCATTGAGTCAAGCTACCATAGGGCTAAGATGGAGAATTAACAACAGACTACACAAAGTCATTCTCACCAATTCTTCCAGTTTCAGAAGAGTACCATTATCCTGGGCTTTAAACAGGAATGGTTTGGATGAGCTTTCATAGCCAACTACTCTAACACAAAGTTCACCAGATGAGTTTTCAGGCCAAAACGGAAGACACTGTAAGACAAGAAATACACATGACTTTAATATTTCATATATGTTCAATATGGTAACCCAGCAGTAAAACAAACATGTTTGTGTGACTAAGACAATGCCTTAGTTCTTACCCAAGTATCTCCTGATGAATATATCCACATCTACTAAGTTACCTAAACTGAAGGACTCAATACCAGCATATGCAACCTGTACTGTTCAAGTTCCCTTGGGATGTGAAATATCCATGTCATGCCACCAGAAGAGACAGCTTCCATAAGAGAACTGTTCTTCCCTTAAGTGACACCTAAACACCAGTTGTTTGTCTACAATGGTATCAAAAGGAAAAAACATGAAACATTACCTCTGCAGCTGAGATATAATTCCATTTATTAGTTGGAAGAGAACCATTAGGACCAATTTCTCCAACTTCAAGTTCCAGAGAAGATTTGTTTGCTATTGTGTAGAATGGAGTGAAGGTAACTATCCTAGTAAGGTTGAAACTGCTCATTCTGATGCTAACTCCAACCTGTTGAACAAGGAGAATTTGAGTAAATAATCAACAAGAAACTAAGAAGAAAAGTCAGGATGGAGAAGTAGAAAAGCCAACATCAGTGTAATTATAAAGCCTAACACACAACACTCCTGATCCTTCCACCTGAAGTAAAAGCACCAAACATGCAGTACAATCAGCAGATTATGCAACACAACTAACACAAGAGCAAACTGACAGGCTTAGCAGTAGCATTTTGCAGCTGTAGCTTGTGTGGGGAAAATCCACCAGAAATCCCTCTAGAGTACATCATGACAACTGAAATTACAATTATCATCAGAAAATAGTTAAAGAGTACATGCAAACACAACTCCCCACATCTCTTTACTCTGCTTAATTTTGGAAATGCAGCCTTGAATAAGGAGTGCAGATCTAAACACTTGCAAACAATTGTGAAGAATTATCTCCACTATGCACGTTCATCATTGTGTTTTCAAACAGCTGAGTACTACACATTTGTAAAAAGTCAAGCCAAAAGAACCCAAAGAGAGCTTCACAAATCACTGAAACACATCTTACCAGATAGTCCATGTTATTAGCTGAACACCTGACACATCCATAGCTTCCTACAGTATCAAGGGAAAAGCTGCTGGACCAAGTGCTAGTCGAAACACAGAGCTGGATCTACACACAAAAAACAACACACAAAGTAATTCAGTAAACTCATTTTCATTTTGTAATTAATGCATTGTGGAGTGCAATTATATCACAAATAGCAATGTAAAGACAACACTTCAGTGCTTTTAACACCTTCCATAAATTAGGACAACCTAAGAATGTAGTATCACTATTCATATTCTGATTTATTAATCTGTGATTGAGTTCTGGGAAAGATGTTACTGTAAAAGGTATCAAAGCAGAGTAGTCCTCATTGACTCATGCTCATGACAGCACACACATATTGAGAAAAAAGCCCACAACTTTGTGGTGCTTCACAAACTTGAAGAGATGGAAGGAAATAATGAAATGAACACTGGTTTTCAACCATTTCTTCAACTATTGTTAGGTAAAAAAAGTTATTTAAAAGCAATGAAGGGCCACTTTCAAAAAACTTCTACTGCAATACTCTTCACTTGACCAGGTAAACATCACATCATACCGAAATCAAAATAAAAGGAATGTGTGTAACACAAAACAGAATATTTACAGTGTGCATTTTAAATGTCCAAGTACCAAAGAAAGCAGCAGTCAAATTAAAGCCTTTAGACTTAAAAACAACATAGAAATACTCCTTATATAAAACGTGCGTGTGTTTTCTCCCTCAGAGCATGGCCTAAAGACCGCCATCTAAAGTAAGCATACCTTGTTCTTACTAAAAATATTTTTCTTTTTGAATGAAAACAAAACAATATCTCTGTAGTCTGCTGGATGTTTGACGTGAGTGTCTTCAGCTCGGTACTGGAGAACACGGGAAGTCTTGTTGATAATCCAGTAGGGACTGAACACTGACAGGACCACGCGGCTCCCGACGCGCCTCGAGTGGATGTAAACGTCCACCGTCAGCTCCGAGGCAGAGTGAGATGTGAAACGCACAGGGAAAAACTCAGGCATCCCATCACAAATTTTAAGATGGCCATTCCAGTCTTTGCCTTGATATTTTAACAACACAAGCTCCATTATTTCTCCACTGATTCTTGAATGAAAAACATCTGCAGCACTCCCTTCAGTTAGTTCACAGACTTCCGCAGTTCCCTGTAGCAAAATTAGACAAGGCAAATTAAGTTTCCAACACATAAAATTTAGGTGTTCAAGAACCAGCATTTTATTCTCTTGTAGGATGCACATTTCAGATACCTCAGTAACCCATGTCCTGATCTCCAATCACTTTCACTTGAGATTGATCCTGTGAATAATTTGAGATCAACAACACTTGCAGAGCAGTAAAGACTGCTTAATTCTGGATTTCAGGAAGGCAAACTAGTTCTAACATACCTCCCTGTTTCCACTCCCTCCCTCTCTCCTCCATGATTTCCAAAGGATTTTGGCAATGAGTTCCTATTCATATTCTTACAATACTGGGTGTAACACTGCACTGGACTATGCTGCAGATGTACAGCCAGGATTTTTCACACTAAAGAATCCCCAAGAATGCCCCAAGGCACAAACCTGACAGTTCTGCCATACTATTTGTAACACAACTTTGCTCAGGCAGTAGCATCCAACAACCACAGCTTTCCTAATTTTTACTGATAAAGCATTTTTACTGATAAACACTATGTTTTACTGTATGGAATAGTAGCCAGGCTTGATTAGCCCAGGGATGTGAAGACAATAAGCACAAACCCCTGTACAGGTACAGTGCTTTCAGAAATTCAGATATTAATTACTGGTTTCTAGCTCCTCAGTCAAGGCAACAGCACTCTGTTCTACATTCTGTTACTCCAAGTACTGAAGTACAATGGAGGTGAGGAAAACTGGGAATAGTGCCATTGGGATGTTGGACAGAAGTGAAAGAAAGATCTAAATGAATGTCACAGCCAGTTATGCAAGTAGGACAAAACAGAACAAACAAGGACGGTGGCTCTAAATGCTCACACCTGTTGTATTTACTAAAATCACTCAGCCTTAATGAAGAAATACTAGATACTGGAAATACTGAACAGACAGGAGGAAAACGGTCTGTGTAGCATCCTTCAAAGATTCTTCTAATTTGCGTAAGCGAGACCTCACAATAGTCATCAGTAAAGAATCAGTGTCAGAATGGAGAGAACTTGCATTTACTACATAGAAAAAAAAAGCTCTAGAAATTACAGGTGCTTTCTTCTTATACCTCTTCTTGTGAAGCTAAAGACAGCTTGCAAAACACAAATGGAATCTCAGAAGAATGTAAAAGAAAAAGACTAATCCAGTACAGGATTCCTATTAAAGGAGCAAGGCAGAGCTGGTCAGGTACACACAATTTTAAAACAATCCCCAAAACATCCAGAATAAATTATCTGCCTCATTCATTTACAAAAGAAAACACAAAACCCAACATTCAGCATCTTCCACGCTACATTCCCCTTCACTTCTAAGTAAATGTATTCTTACTCAAACCCAAGCAAAGGATTTACTAATAAAACCATCAAGTAACTTACCTCAAGTAAATATTTCAAGGAGTATGGTAGAAGATTCCTCATAGTCAGTGTAGGGCAAAAGTGGATAATGTAGGCAGGATCCAACTCCTCAGCAGAACTTGAAATAAAATTTAGTTCATCAGGTACAGCTGTTGAGCTGATTATTAGAGGCAAGAAACTGGTCTCAGTGGCTGGGCACTGTAACAAGCCCTTGACTTCATTGCTCCTGTGTAGCTCTTCCCTCCAGGCAATGTAAGTTGTAGACTCCTTGAACTGACCCTCAAATACTCCTGTTGGTTGGACATACAGATGGCACCTGTAGGAAAACAGCAGGAATTGTACACAATGCCTTTTCACTGACACCTAACTTCATCCATTTTAAAGCCATGGCTAACATTCTGAAGTGCTTTTGCAGCACACTAATTACCTAACAAAGATAGCACTTTGGAGTTTCAGTCCAGTCAGGAAGACTTCCCCATGCAAATTAAGGTTTCAAAACTAACGCTGTATTTGTGCATCAGTGTCACAGAGACTGGCTCAACAGAGCAGAGAAAATGTACCTGTATGAATGCAAAGGAACATGAAACTCTTCTTCTGGCTTGGATACGCCAATTGGCTTCAGCAACTTGGAGCCTTTAGCCAGTTTATAGATCACAAATGGAATTGAGAAATGGTTCTTGATCTAGAATCAAAATGAGTAATTTTTTATTATATTTCTGTAGTACAAATTTCTAAAGGAAAAAGTATCAGTAACAACAAGGAAAACCAACATCAGTAAATTTAATGGAATTCCTCTAGAAAACAGACTTGAGCTGTCTTAAAGTATATGAGAAAACTCTATTGAAGTTCCACTAATTGAAAAACACGCTTAAAATGTCACATAGCATAACAAGGATCCCCAATGCTGAGGATCTTAGAAAACCAAACAGAAAAGGGAATACCAAAGGAAAATTCATGTAACAAACAGAGGAAAATACTTAGCAACTGGCCTTGAAGTAACATTTTGGAAAAGTATGATCTCAAAAAAATGGATTAAGGAAAGAAAGGAAGGTGCCCCATTGAAGAGCAGTGCTTTCAGAGAGGTTTGGTTTCTGTGGCTTGGGTTTTTACCTGCAGAGGGGAGCGCACAGTGATGACCTTACTTCCTTCTGTAGCATCGATCTGCACAACCACGCAGTCCCAGTGACCGGCACCGTCTCTGACGCTGTACAGGCGGCGGCCTGGCTTGGCCACGGGAATGCTGAGCGCCTCCTTATATCCCTGAAGTTCTGATCCATAAAAACAGAAAAAAGTCTTCATTAGCAACACAAATCCCATTACCATTTGCTATTTGAACAGTACTTAAGCTTCTCAAAACTCAGCAACAACCAGGACCCAAGTATCCTCTGGCAAAAGCACCTTAGATGGTACTTGAGTATCACTGAAGGAAAGCTTTGGGGTCCAAATACTCCTCAACTCCACAGCTTTAGGTTATGATTTATACACAGCATGGGAAATACTGCAAGCAGTTATCAAAGGTATTTGTTGGCTGAGTTAATGAACACAAAACAAGCTTTGTATCATGGCCAAGTACCTTCACATAGGATGTGATTGAAAGGGAAAAACTCAGATGATTACATCTGTAGCTATTGTAACCTGTCTTCTTAGGCATATTTCCTGGCCTAGCTAAAAACACAGCATCATAACTCAAGTTATGATCAAGGTCTCAAGTAGCTGGGTAACTACAGAAAGCCAAATAAAAGTAGTGATAGGAAAAATGGAAATCCTGTTTAACAGGAGCTGGAACACACAGGCCTATGTCACAGGGGCCTCTAAGATGGTCTATCAATGACTCCACAGAATGTCTTCCAGTTCTCCCAAGGGGCAGAAAAAAAAGGTCACTCTCTTCACTTTCTGAAAAACTGGAGCGAAGCAATTTTCCATCTTTTTAAGAAGCCCAGTACCTGTTTTGTGCTGTTTTTTTAATTGGCATCAATATTCAAAGGTAATTCCAACACAACACACTTGACCTGAATTTCTAACATTGAATTTAACTCCCATTTCCCCATGCACAGCCTGTCAGAACAAACAAGTGTTCCTTAGCATAATACCTAAATTTAAAGAGAAGACAGAGCTCTCCTGTCGGTACAATGCAGACAACCTTCCTCGCTGGGGTGCTTCAAAAACAGAATATTCCAATTCCATGCTCTGACCAGTTTCTATTTCATTCATGTTTTCTTTTCCAGCTGAACCCACTATCCGAAAACTGGAGCTAGGAAGCACTTTGAGAGAAACTCCCAGGGCATTTTTCACTATGAAAGGTGCTGTCTCTTTAAAGGAATAGCCAAAGGTGGATGCAGTTGCTTCTGAAAATGCCTGTAAATAACAACATACACAACATGTCATACATAAACAGCCACAATAACATACCTGTAAGGGCTTTAAAAGACAGTTCCCAGCAACTACCTGTTTAAAGAGGGGAGGAATTATATATAGCAAGACCTATGTTTTGTACAGTAGTATTTCAGGCAAGTACAGGTTACTTCCAGAGAATTTAATTTTATTCTGTGATTTGCAGCAAATGTTGATGTTACAACAAGCATTCATGCTCCTCATGGGGAATTTTTCCAAATCTCAGGTTGTAAGAGAAACATAAGATCTGGGACATAGAAGTCACAAGGAAATGGAACATGTACAAGCTCCAAATTCAATCACAACTTGTACTTAGAAACTTTTGTTTGGTTACACAGAAGCCACAGTAACTGACTGCCAATACAGACTTACAGTGTAAGCAAGAACTGCTGTTCATTTAGAATTAAAAAATAAATAGGCATCAGTCATATTCTGTAAAAACAGCTTGATTTAGTGACTAAAATGTCCTCACCCCAGAAAAACAAGGAGGGAAAAGCAGCCCTGACTATTTATAAGCACACCTACTTTCACAAGAAAAAGAGGGGTAAAAAGTCTTTTTAATGCACGGGACACTCTACTCCTGCAGTTTAAAGGCCAATCCTAAAATGCACACTTGTCTTAGTATTCAATTAAGCAGAAAATATGGAAAGGAAGTAAATTTCTGTTTTAATATTTCAGAAGGAGTATTGTAGGAAACAGCCGTGTTTATTAGAGCATTTCATGTTCCTTTAACCTGCACATATGACACTTCCTTAAGTCCTGCATAGGCACATTTGTTGTTCTAACACAGAAGCTACTTCTTTCAAAAGATAACACCACCTTTTTGCTGAGCCTAAAGGAGTCATCTGAGTAAAACTCCTCAGCCCTTCCAGGTAACATTCGTCAGAGCTGTGGAAAAGCCATTGACTGGCAGCCAATATAGCTCTTAAAACAAAGAAAATCCAGAATTTCCTATAGAAGCACATAACTGAGCACCTTCTGCCCATTGGGGTTACCTTGGCTAGGTTACTGAAAACAGCAAGACAACATTTGGATATTGTTATATTCATTGTATCCATGGAAGAAATGTTAATTGCCGTTTGTGGCTCAGGAATAACAATGAAATCATCCCCAGGCAGCAGACTTCTCTCCTGGACAGGGTTAGTCTTCATCTAAAAGAAAAATTTTATTAGACAATTACAAATCTATAGGTTACTTGCTCCTATGTTAAAACAGGAAAAAACTACTTGACTTACACTTGACAATTGTGCAAGCAAAGTAATATCTACTTTGCCTTGTAAATCTCAGATACTTTAAACAAACATGGAAATTTTATACCAACACAGAAGGCAAGTTAGCTTCTCTTCTCTGCATGGTTACACACTTCATTGTGTCCATGCACAATGTCAATTCACATTATTCAGAAAAATCTTAAGATCTCTAAAGAATGGGGTTTTTTTCCCATGTAACACTGCATAGCTCCTTCAAGCAACAGCATTCAAAAGATCAATGCCTCATAACACTTTAAAGAAATTTAAAAACAGCTGTCTGTTCAAACCATTTCACATAACGTCAAGTATCTTTACATACTTCCAGCTTTAAATTCCATTGCTTCTTTCCTCCTTCAACTCGTTCAATAAGGGGCTCCCACACTGCATAGGTTTCGTTGTAATAATGAACCTAAAGAAATAATCAAAATTAAATAAGGTATCTAAATACAAAGCAATTATTATGAAAAACATTAGTAAGAAAACAACAAATCTTCACTCAATGTTTTGGAGGTCTAGTATTAACTTTTACTGGTTTTAAAAACTAATACACAGAAGTGTAACATATCATATATTTTCCAAACATTACACCATTTTTGAAGAGTTCATGCCCTGGCTTGCTTTAAGAGCAACCACGCATTGTGGTAAAACCATATCTTTTTAACACTTTCAATTAACATAATCAAGTCTCTTATCTTCTCCCACACGGTTTGAGAGAATGACTTTGAGACCAGGAACTTAAATGCCACAAGTACTTTGTTGTACTACAAAATAACAAAATAACAATTAGTTTGAGCCAACTATAGTCTGAATCTGATCCACTGAAATGATTTCTCTAAATCATAGCCAACACCAAGTTTTTAACTTGCTTCCATCACTGCAAATCTGAATAGAAGCTGTGGACTCAAGAGTTCTGGATGCTCCCTTTCAGCTATTTTGCTGTCCCTCATGGAACCATGAACCAGTGACTTCCCCCAGAGGTACACAATTAAGCATCCAAACTCCACCATGACATGCACACCTGGCAGTGGAAGAAGGCTACTTGTATCTCCAAGAACAGAATGAAGAATGAGGTAATTTGGTAAAATGACAAGGGGTAGTAAATGCATTGCATAGAGCAGCTGCACATCAGGTTGTATGAAATTTTAACATGCTCTGTCCATAAGAGACTTCTACCATCTTGGAATGGTTTCTCATTTTGCAAATAGAGTGTAACTTCTACCTTACCAACAAACACAATGCTGGAGAAAAACAAAAGGGGGGCAGTAAGAGCTAAATGTGGTTATTCAAGTAAGTCAAGCTCATCATTCACACAGTAGAACTTGAATATGCAAAATAATACAGAAACAGAGGACTAGATTATTTCACATTACAACTGCCATTAAAATCTATTGACATCCAACTTTCTGTACAAAGCATGCTATGCTTACTTGCATGACTAAAGAACTCCTGAGAGCATTTCAATTTAAACCTATTATTAATTCAGCAGATATAAAGTATATTAAAAAGTTACTCAAACTCGGGAAATCTGCAGAAGTGTTTTAAACTGCTAACAGTTTAACCCCACGTACCTCCAGTGACATATCAGCAGTGACCTCCATCAGTGAGGACCAGTTTTTAACAACACCTGAAAATGTAGATTCCACTAACAATAAAGGGACAGTTCGATGTCCCAGACCACATTCCAAGGTCATCTGAACTGATTTCACTACAATGTCAAATTTCTCTTGCTTCAGAACTTGTTCATGGTCCTTGAAAGTTTCTGTTGCTTCTGTGGCTATGTCAACACCAAGAAACCAAGCATTGCACTCATCTACAGGCTTCACTTGCCACAAATTCTCAGAAACTTCAGTTGCTCCTCTAGAATCCTCCTCTGTTGTTTTGGGTTTTAGGGCAGCCATAATGGTCATGACAGTATTCAAAATTATTGGTGATATCTCAAACAAAGAAAAAAATCTTCAATTAAAATACAAAATATATGATAAGTGGAAATAGCAAACATGAAAAGTCTTTTAAAAGATGCAACTTAATTTCCAAATAAAAGAATCCATTGATGGACCTTCTTTTGTTTTCCTTTCCTGCAAAATATCCCAAAAATACGGTGGCAGCAGCAGGAGAGGAGTTATTTTGTAACTTTGGAACGAAGTGGTAGGAAGAATCCTAGAATCTGAAGTATTTAAATTATTCCTTTTTGATCAAGGGACTATCAAAATGACAAACACACAAGGACTTTTTCCAACAGAGAGCAATTCTAAAATGTGTATTTCTGGAATTAAACTCATGGGGAAATAAAAAATGTAAATAACGACATGCAAACAAAATAAAATAAAATAAAATATTAAAAAATAATAAAAATT
>VXAX01003262.1:904099-972886 GCA_013399835.1 Leptocoma aspasia
ATAATTTTAATAAAACCCCACACAACAACAAAAACCAAGCTACAGCTTGAGAAACATAGCTGTTCTTCCAAAGACTATTTTAATAATCTTACCTTAATAGTTAGTTCCTCTATTGTTACTGCCACAGTGTGTACCCCTGAAGTGTGCACCATGTTTTCCATGACCAAAGAGCATGGCCGTAACACCTGAGTGAAAAACAATTTGATTATTAAGGTGACTCCTTAAATCTAACCTTTTCATAAGGTCTTGGTTTTTTTTCACTCCATAGGCCAAAGGAGCACTGAGCCCATGAAGAAACAACATGTTCCAGAGTAAAAACATTCCACACAGTGCAACAATCCTGCATCCTAATTTGCACAAGCACCATTTTGTACTGGAAGGTTCAAAGCCAGTGAAATAAAAGCTTCTGACATAATGCTTAAAAAACAGACAAAACAAAATCCCAACACACAGACAGTGCTAACACAGTAAGAAACTCTGAATCCTTAAAAAACCTAAACGCGTAAGGGAAGATAAGCACGTGTGAGATGAGCCACACAGGCCACTTGGTGGCTCAGTGTGACTCAGTGCTCCCTTGGCAGGAATGTGCAGATGAAGTTCCAGACAAAAGGCTGCTCAGGATTCTACTGCCAAAAGGAAACCAACAGGCAGTGAAAAACACTGCAAAAGTTCTTGGGCTTCAAAACCCCTCACATACTTTCTTCATTAAGAAATGTTTAATGTCATTTATAAATTCACAGCACAGGTTTTAGACAGAGCTCTAAGTGCTGAAGTCCTGCACCTGCTGACAAAAGATTCACCATCAAATGGCACACGCCCCTCCTTTCTTCTGAATAATCAATGATATGAAAACTGAGTTTTGACTGCTATAGATGTGCCTGCCACCAGTTTTAATTACTTTTTTCATCATGAAACACTGCTTTCCTTACCGTAGTAACATTCTTGCCTTGTTTTTCTTTGAGAAAGGCACAAGCCAACACTTTGAAGGCTTTCACTTGAGCAGTCATCCTTTGTGCAAGCTTGTCCGATGTCAGAGAAAAGTCACATTGGAAGGAAACTTTTAAGGCAGGGGCATCAGCATTGGTCAAATTAGCAACAAATACAACTTCTGGATCCATAATCACAGCTTTTACTGTCATGTTAGGCCGTACAGGTATCTCTGTGAAAATAAGTTAAAAAATCCATCTTGAATATAAAAACCAGAAAGAGGAAAGCTATCTACTGTGTCAGCGGCCAATCTACACATTCTAAAGAATAAACCAATTTATGAAGTCTGATACCAAGACAGCATCTTGAAAACTTTTAGATTAGTTATTTTTAGAATGAAATCTGCAAAGGAGAGAAATGGAGGTGGGTGGAAATTGGTTTTACAGACCTGTTTCTGCCTTGGATTTCCCAGAAGCAACTTGCTTTAACTGGAACTGTGCAGATCCTTCAGCTGAAGATACTGGCATTGACTTAATGAAAAAATGTGCTACTGTCAACAAAAATTCCATACTAGCACATATGTACAGTTTGTCGAGGACAGCAACAACTTCAGTTCCATTTTTATCCTGCTTATAGCTTATATCAATCATAGAAGTGTCATTTGTGTCATCTTTCTTGTCTATCATTCTGGAAAACAAGTTTAATAAGAAACATCTCAAACATCATAAGACATAGATCTAGGAAAACAAAGATGCATAAGTACTGCTATTTTTTCTCCCCATGCTATTTATAAAGAAGAATTACTACATAAACAAGCAGTGTTCCTTCCAGAAATAAGAGGGTAGAGGCTTTTCTAGCAAAAGACTCATTTCAATTTAAGACTAGTGTGCTACACTCTTGAAAGTATGCATGCAGCACATAACAACCACACTGAAGCTTCAGTGCACACAACTCTCTAGTTGAGGCTGGGTGCTCTCTATTCAGCTGTTCTACAGTTTACTGTAACATGCCAGCCTCCAAGACTTCTTTTTGTTTTGGATAACCTGACAATCAACAGGAAAGAGTAGAAAGTTCTTTATCATTATTAAAATTACATTGTTCATTGCTTAAGCACAGAGTATTACAGGCCACAACTGACAGCATTAGTGAGTTTTATAAATTCCATGTGAAGCAAAGTATAGAACAAGGAAAAAGCCTTCCTCATAAGCTGGAGTTTTTTAATTTCTGATGCATTCAAACCCACCTGGCAGTCACATTCTGAATTCCATCTCTGAGATCATCCAAGGTACATGCTTTGAGTTTAACACTGATATCCATGGAGCCATCTGAGAACATCTCCCCTGCCGACGCCATGAGATGCAGCCGGAGCTCACCAAGGCGCAATTTGTCACTGTGCATCGACAGCAGAGATTGCTGCACAAGGACAAAGGGCAGGGTTAGTTGTCACAGAACAAAGCCAGGAAACATTTCCCCTGCTGCTAGCCATGTGTATCATCATCCATGAACTGAAGGATCTGATGAGCCTGTTGCTGTCATCAGTTCTCCACTCATGCAAACAAGTTCAAGAAACTCACAGAGAAAACAAAAAACCTGCTGGGCTGCAGTGAAGTTGTTTCTGCACCACACTGCCAGCAGTTGCTCAGAATGCATCACTGAAGGATAATCTGTTTGAACTCTAGATCCCTTACCAGAGGATCCCTCCACTCTCATCACACTAACTCATCTACAAGAACACCTCAGGAATAAGTGGGAATTATATGACAGTGCAATTAAAATAAAATCCCATTACAGTTCTTCCCTGTGATGCTCACTGCACAAGAACATCTTAAGAATTATACACAAATAACATTCACTATATACAAAGACATATAAAAAGCAAGCACCTTCACATCTACACAAAACAGACTTTAAATAAAGTCACAAAACCAAGACAACATTTCATATATTTCTCTTCTGTTTTCAGCACAGAGAGGATGCCCACAATGGCTCACACTCGGGGATATGCAAGAGGAAATTATGGGCCATATACAACTTGGATCTGCTTACTGACTCTAGAGGCACCATGCATTGAAATAGCACTGTCTGAGCTAACAATTCCTGCTTTTCAAATATTAATTTTTATTTTGGGTAACTGGAATCGAAGTTTGAAAGACCAAATCAAATGCTGGGTGGTTTTGGTGGTTTAGTAATATTTTTAGTGCGACTTTCAGAACTGCACACACCACCTTCTTCTTAAAGACACTGTCTGCCCAAGAAAGCTGAAAACTCCATTAGGAAAGCATTACAAAGCCAATACAGCTGATATAACTTCATTCTTCTGACCTGAGTTCTGTCCATGTGAGAAGCCTTGACTGCCCACCCCACCTGCGCGGTAAAAGCTTTGTCACAAACCTGAGTCGTGTCACTGTTGTAGAGAGTTACAGAAAGGGACTCAAAATTGAAGTCAAATTTAAGCAACGTATAACATTCCACAGAACATTCAACTGCAGAAGCACTTTTCTGTCCAGAATCAACAAGAGCACCTGTCAGTGAAAAGAAGATATTTTTACATTTCTTTTGAACACTGGGCTTGCTTTTGGTTTTGTAGGGTTTTTTTGTTAGTTGCCTTTTTATTTGGTTGGTTGGTTTGGTGTTTTCTAAATTGAGATCAGAAAATCACAAAAAGAGGGAAAGCTCTAAATCCAGAAGACTACTCAAAATAATCTACACTGTTAATTTTGTTCTATCTAATGCATACTAAAATTATCTAGCACAGAGTGGTTTAGAACTTTAAAAGAAGCTGCCATTTACACAAGTTCTTTGTTCACTTTAATGAAGAACAACACAAAGTACCAAGTCTGCTCAAGGGGTCTGCACTACTCCTCCTTGCAGTTTCTATTCACAGTAGAGCAATTCAACTATTGGTTAAACAGCAATTTTTTGACATGGAGAATGTTAAGTTTGGGGAAAAAATAGATTTTGGCAAAGTGTTAACTTAACCAATATTTCATCCAGAGACATGCACTGTTTATATTAACACACTATTTGAATACTAACATCTTTCTCGATTGCTATAATTGTGCATTAACATTCTGGGGTAGATGATTGGGCATTTTTCTTTTTTAACCACATGCAGTGGTTAAAAAGAGTGGTTAGAAGAGTGATTGATATAAACTGAAGAATACCATGGTATGAGAAATGAATCACAAAAACCACACCACAAATCTTCTGACCATCAGGAGCTCGCACTCCATCTAAGTGCATACATTCTTATTTATACCTTTTCATGCATACAATATATTTTATAACAGTTAAAACAATTTGCAGTACTTCAGAAAAATATGATATTTGAATTTGCAAACAGCCCTCTGCCTAGACACATTCAGCCTTTGCACTGAACATACCCTCAGAGCCACCCGGTTCATGTGGAGCTTTCCCTTTTTTAGTTATCTGTGTATCCTCAATATTCTCATGCACAGTATTTGGCTGGGAAGAAGCCCCTCCAAGGTTTTCAAGTAAAATTTTCATGATAACAGTTAGATCATCTTCACTGAGTGCAATCTGTAAAGTGATAAAGCCACAAGTTCATTTTTGGTGACAGCATTCCTTACAACACAAACCTGTTACAACAACACAGTATGCAAGCATTGAGGAGAAACAATGGGCTGCTTCCAGCAGAAACAAACTGGATAGTCAAAATTATCCTCTCCAAAACAATCTAAAGGATTTGCCCATTTTTCCTATATCATTTGTTACTTGTTATAAACAGGAGTTAAAACAAGACATAACAGTTCATATGATAAACACTTTCTAGACTTGTACAGGATCTGTGCCTAGTAAAAATATGAGTAATTGATAAACATAAACACTTCTCAACAATTCAGTAATCCAAAAACATGACCAGAAAACATTAAAGCCAAGATTTGCATTCTATACACTAAAGTAACTGTCATTCAGCAGGCCTTCAAAGATTTAATGAATAAGTATCCAATCATAACATTAGAGAACCACAAAAAAGCAAGCAGTACTAAGTGACAAGATGCAGCCACTTAGCCCATAGTACACGGTGTAAGAATATTTTTCCTACATTTGATTAATTTTGCTGGTACTTCTTTAAATCTCTTATTTCTCTGTGCTTTACTAGTGTGACATTTGGCCACAGCACAGATACAGGAATGAACAAGTAAAAGGGCCCAGGAACAAGGAAGAGGTGCCCCAGTGTGGTTTTACCCATTAAAATCTATATAGTTAATGCATGAAAAGAAAAATAGAGCCCTCCCTCTGCAAAGATAATTTAAATTGTTGTGTATTAGACATAACCTTTTCATTTCTAATAATCTACTAAACATTCAAATAACCTGAATATTACAGGTTAACCAATTTGAATTGTTAAATTTTGTTTTTAAATAGTAGCTCAACAGATAACCTCAATTTTTACTGACTGTTGAGTCAATGGATAGCTCCAATGGACCTCCAGAGAAATAACACTTTTTTATTTTATTCCATTTGCATGCAGCTACACCAAAACTACTCATTATACAGTATCAAAATTCTAACAAATCCATAAACCGGATGATCAAGCTGGAAGTCTTTCAACATACTGTAAAGGACACAAACTGGAATGAGTTTACAATCTCCTTAACAAAATTGAGGACTATTCTGAGAATCTGTGTGACGTTTGATATAGCTCTTAGTCATGATATTACCTGCATTGGTTTTAGGTCTCCTTTGACACCAATTGTTGGGCTTTTATGGTACCATGCTGCTGCTAAATTTCTCTGGACCAGTAAAGTCAAACTAACAGGACGCAGAATTTCAGAATCTGGTTGTGAATCTGTGGATATAATGCACCTAAAAAAAGACAATGGAAGTCACAGAGGAAAAATGTTGACTAGTTGCAGAATACCAAACATCATATTAATCTAGCAAAATTACAGGCATAATTAATTAAAGAATAAGCTCATATACACTCCAGATTAACTCAAGTTACTGTGCTATCATTCCTTTCTTTCCAAGAAGGTTTAGGGATTGTAGACCTGTGACTCTATCTAAAGCACTCCTAAACTTAGCTTGGCAAGGTTATTTGTTTGTTTTTAGTATATTCTCATTGTCTACCATGTTCAAATAAGAGGAAAATGCTGCATACAGAACATGGACACTTTTCCTTTACAAAGACACTTCAACTCAGGAAAAAGCCCCACGTTTACCTTGATAATTTCAAGTGAGTCAGCTGCACATCCATGCTGTCAATGACTGGAGGAAGAGGAGATTCATCTGAAGACACCAGCCTGAATTCATTCTGAACTCTGATTAAGCCAAGATCAGCTATCAAAGCATTACATGAAGCTGAAGATTCAGGGATAACTATGACTGGAGCTTTCAAGTTGATATCCATTAGGAGGCGGAAGCTCTTTTTAGCAAAGTCCTTCATGCTGGAAGCAGCCATTTCTGCTGCCTGGACAGTGACTGCAGTCAGGGCTTCTTGTGCTGCTTGGAAATTGTTTAGGAAGTTCTGTTCATAGGTAGGGGAAAAAAAGTAAAAGTTCCATGAAAACAAGCATCTCAAAAAAAGGCAAGCCCCAGGCCAAGTGTTAATTTAAGAGAAGTTAACACCTGTGGTATAAATATGAAATTCCTCATTCAACTACACTCATTTCCAAAGAGAAAAAGGTTAAAATCACGAATAAGCTTACAGGTTGTTTAACTGTGTAATTTTTAAGGTATTATTAAAGCTATCAGCTCCATTAATTACTTCTTTTGTCATCATTTTCCTTGGCAATCTTCTGTAAAGCAGTGCAACTTAAACGGTAATGCTTCAGCAAAATACTTCTATGTGCTTGCACATCAGCTCACCACCAGGTACAGGTCAAAAAGAACTGATAGCATTTTATCTCACAAAAAAAAAAACTTTTAATGTCAATAAAAAAACTTAAACTAATGTCTTACCAAGAGAGACATAAAGAACTTATGTAGGTAAACTATTTGGATGCAGCCCACTTTCAGGGACATTTTACCATCCACCCTTGACATATCAGCGTAGGCTTCCCCTGCAGTGGCATCTGGATAAAGTGACATGTGAAATCTAAACACTTCATCTCCCATTATGGAGACAGCCTAGAAGATTAAGTCCACATAGTTAATACTACCAGGTATTTCTGAAACAAAAAATATTTCCCCAACAAGACCAATGGCAACTTATTAGCAGTACTTGGACACATAGTAGGCACAAAAGGAAACAGAATCACCTGTTTTATAGTACATGCCTCTTCTCACTTGCTTATCTATAGCCCATTTGATATTTAACCCCTGCTACTCAGAATTATACATACCAGTGCAAACATAATTAAAAAGAACTAAACATTAAATGGAAGAATGTTTTGCTTCTCTGAGGGAAAGGAAATTAACCAATAAATTTTGCTTATTGCATTCTATTACACAGCTAATTAAACTGCAGTGCTGTCACTAAATCCCTTGAAAAACTGGGCCTCTTCAGCTGTTTACAATCTGCTCAACATTACCTTTTTATGGACTGTTTTTGGATCAACATTTGTAATTACAATGTCCTCAAGTCTGGAGAACACTTTAATCTTTTTAGGCTTCTTAGCCACAGATGCATCCATTCCTGAATGAAACAAAAGAAAGAAGGTAATAAATGCACTTCAACAAATTTCTAAGTAAACACTTCTGCTAAAAAACAAACAAACAAACCAACCCTCTGAATCATTTACTACTGAATATAAAGAATACTAACAGCTCAGACTCCAGCCTTCTGCTATGTAACAATGAATGCTAAGCCTGAGAGAAGTCAGGGCCTTACTGCACATGACAAAGTTGCCAACATAACTTGATTGTAAGAGTACAATTCCCCAACACTATCTAGGATCTAGCTATTAAAAAGTTGAAGTTTGTGTTATCTAAAACATAGTGCCTTCACTTCTTTTTTCTTTCTTTTTCCTTTTACTACACTTAGAAATTGTCTTCGTTTTCTGAGTCAAACTTTTTTCCTTGCAAATCATACAATCAAAATATATTTAAACACATTATTAGAGACATCTGCAGTGCACACACTGGCCTTTTAGAAGTGAATGGAGGGAAACAGCCTATTTCTGGCTACAGCCAGCTTCATATAATATTTAAATAAAAAATACCTTACCTTGGATTCTAATGTCTGCAATTCTACAGGTCTGATCACACACTGTAATACTGAATGCATTTAGCTTTGCAGTGAGTTTTAATTCACAGACATCATCATGGGCTGCATCACCAGACACTGGATAGGAAGCACAAGAGACATACAAGGAGTTCAAATATTACAAGCCCACGGTTTAAAACAAATATTAGACTAGTAGTTTTGTACATATATGAACTACTCAAAAGCAACTTGCAGTCATTCCATAAAAGATATGATAATCCATAGTCAAAATGTGGAAAAAGTAATTTATTAATGAAGTTTCCTACAGGCACACAAACTGTCACCAACCAACACAGGCAAAAAGCCATCAATATGATGTCTTTTCTCCTCGTTAAGACCTAGTTTTCATGCATCAGTTGCTGAGTGCAGTATACACTACATTATTTGAAACACTGTCTCATCACATGAGAAATGCTCTTCTCTGTGTCAAGTAGCAAAGCCAGTTTAGGCATATTAGCTGCAGCAACACTGCACAAACACAAAACATAACAGCCACTGGACTCAATCCCAATAGTTTCAGGATTAGAAAACCTTGAATTTCACCAACAACACTACAAGCACAAGAATCAACAACAAAGGACCTGACAAAATATTCAGGAGCTTCCATGCAAAAACTTCCACTATTTCAAGGATACAAAGACATAATTAAAATAAACACACCACCCCTTCAGTTGAGAACTTCTCTTTGCTTCTCCAGAGGAGTATTTATTTTCAGCAATGTAAGCACTCTTTAGAGCCTTCAGATTGGAAAGCTACAGGGTTGTGACACTAAACCTTTGGAAATGCTGCACACTGCAACATCATTTACTCAACTTTCATTATAAAAATCAGACCACCACCCGGGGAAAAGTTAAATTGAGTAAGGAGAACTTGTAAAATTAAGCAACAGGAAAAACGTCTGCTGGGGTTTTTTCAATAATGTTATTTTCTCCCCATTTACAGTAGCACATGCTTTGTTTTCCACCAAATAGACTGCCATGCTGTCATCTGAAATAATATCCTTTGAAACTGAAGGTGAGATGCTGTTAAACAACACAAGTACAGCCTTTCTAATATGACACTACCTCGTCTAAGAGTACTTTCTTTTTCCTGTTCTTTCATTTGAGGCTTGTGGTCTGATGATTTATCAGTACTGGCCAGACCACCTGATGGAACACTGAAGGTGAGGAAACTCATGATGGAAAGCAAAGCCTCTGTGTGAAGTACTATATCCAAACTTGAAAAGATGACCTAAAACAAAGGCAAGGAGACAAAGTTATATTGTTATTTAGTAGCAGTTTATAACCTAACAACCCAAAATTGCTGTCATAGAATCAAGGAAAAAAGCCTCTGGCTCAATTTCACAAGTATTTGACTCTTCTATCTCCATCTCCTTCAACTTCACACTATACAAGCTCCAGAACAGATGAGGGAACTAGGAAAGAGAAGCTTAAAACAGCTACAGAGGAATTGTGCCAATCTAAAAATTGATGTCTTATGTGGTTATGGCTTTTTGAAATGCCTGCATTTCATTTCATTGCATTTCATTCAGCACTTTGGCTGACAACTTCAGAACCATGTATGAATATGTTTTAGGAGATATGGTACAACAACAACAAAAAACCCACTAAGATTCAAAATTTGCAATCAGAGCAGGGAGTATGTGAACAGTGACTACTCCTGCCAGTGTGACTTTGTGAAACCCAGCATCAGTCACTTATTCCACACAAAGCCCTCAAGAAGCAGCTTGACCCACCACTACTATCTTAAAGGAAGCACTTGAAAAGCAGAATGACATGCTAATTTCAGAAGTCACTGAAGCCATGGAAAATTACTCATGAATAGCTGCTTTCAGGAGAAGTAAAAGGACTAATTGCACTCAAGACCCCTGAGAATGCTACTTGGACATTTCGGCTCACATCTCAATTTCACTGTTACAAGCTCAGAAACACAAGGCTGTGGTTTATCTCTCTGCTAAGTGTATCAGTCCAGAAACAAAGCACAGGGTAAAGGCCTCAGTTAAAATTCATAACGACATTTTTCTAAGTAGCAAAAAATGCATAGGTTTTAGTTAAAAAAAAATATTACAATATTACAATAAATACTTCAGTAAAACAAAAATCATTTTTTTCTACCTAGATTTGTCTTTTAAGTAGTTAAATATAAAGCAGTAGGTTTTAATGATGAGAGTCAGGGCTTTGGGTTTTGGGTTGGTTTTGTTCCCTTTTTTTTCCTCTTCAATGAGAAGAAAAAAGGGACAAACTAACACAGCTGCTATGATTTGAAAAGCTTAAAAAAACAAATTAAATACATCCAGTACTTACATTGATGTTTTGCTTGGTGCTTTGGTAAGTAGTAACAAAGTCTGGCCCATCAGGATCAGCCTAAAGGGGAAAAAAAAAAGAAAAGGGACATGGTCAGTCTCTATTAAATTAGCCAATAATTAATAATAATTATGAACAATTTTATTAACTGAATTATTTTAATTTAGCCCACACACAAGGATTATTCCAATTGCAAAAGAAAGCAAAGGAAAACGATGGAGCCTGAACAAACAAGTTCTTCAAATAATGCACAAGTAAGACAACCAGAATGGGTTACTCACAATGCTCTGCTCAGAGATATTTCATAGCACATATTTCGTGAAAATTCAACTGGCTAGTTATAAAACTTTCTCTCATCTAGAATCTATTTAAACTGGATCTATTTATGCTTAATACTACAGCACCAGTACAAATTAATCTATTTTTCACTATGTAAATTATGCCATTCCAGATAACAGTCTTGAGGAGTCCACTGGTTCTACAACCTATCAGATTCCCAAGTATTCATGCAATTTCTGAAGGCCTTTTTTAAGCTACCAACATATCACTCTTCAAATATGAGTTTTATCACCTGTAGAGTCACTCTCCACTTGCACAGGCAAAGGCCATAGCACCTGTTAAATTTCACAAAGGTACTCATTTGTGCTGTACACACAGAACAGAAGCACATATTTGTCTTGCCAGTGATTTCAGTAATAGCATTGACTTACGAAGCAAGCACTGTATGGAAGCAGTGGAGAATTAAATGAAACGTTAAACTGAAAAACAGGTATTTGGGAGAAGGCCTGGGTAAATTTTAGATACAAATCTACAGGCTAAGTATGGAAGCCTTACTTTACTCCCCATGCAATTTTACTGAAAATGTATTGAAACCTTAATATATTCCATTTTCAAAAGATGTTCATCTGTCTCACTTGAGGAATTAAGAATGCAAAGAGGATCTCCTTTTGAGTCTGCAAACAAAGAAATAAAAATGTGAAGTGTTTCCACTCACAAGCTTTACTCTACCTATGTAATGTCTCTATGCTAATTCTCTATTACATACTAATTAGATACTATTCTTGCTGAAATTGTGAAAGTAAACGGCTATTTTCACTAAGAAGCTGCACATGAAGCAGTACCTTGTTAAATGCTATATTCACTTTATTTTAAATTAAACTAGTAAAAATTAACTTATCTTGCTCTTGAAACAAGATTTAGAATGGAAAGTTCTTTGCATTCCTACCTTCATGTTGTCACACTCAAAACCTTACTTTTCTACTTTGGATAAATGGCTATTTCAGTCATCACTTCACTGTGAGTTTGAATTTTCACCTGACCAACCAAGGAAGCACTTGCATTTCCAGTGCTTCCAGAACTGGTCATAAAGCACAGAATCAGAAGCTCAACAAAACACACTGAACAACTGGAATACTTCTCAGGAACACCATTCCTGCTTAAAGTACACAACTCACTCAACCTAGCAATGGCAGTACAACTTGGTATCAGGTAAAACAGATTCATTCTATATAAAGTACCCTTCCCCTCTCCCCTCCCCCCCATTATTGGTTTAGGACATGTTATCCTCTGTCTATAAACCCAGTTGCACACACTCTACTAACTGTATCAGTTTTCTAGAAGACTTACCATTTATTTCAGTGCATCTCATTGTAATTTTTTTCAGATATGCTGCTGCAGCCAATTCATGATTTCTAATTTTGGTTTTGGTCCCAAGTTGTAGCACAGTTAGAATATGTAATGGATATCTCTCCTTCTGAACCTGCTTCATCAAGGTTATTACAACCTTGAATTTGGAAAGGGAAATAAGTTCAACATTTCAGTAAAGCTGTTCAGACATGGCAGGCAGTTATAAGCAGGCATTATCTCCTCAGCTAAATGTGAAACATAATATTAATCTAGACATTCTGCATTTTTATAAACATTCCCTATTAGACCAATTTGCTAAAGATTTCCCCTGGCCCCTGCTCTGTTCCTCTTGTTTGTTTTCTTTTGGTTGCCAAATCAAACTGTTGAAATGGACTTTTATAGCCCACGACTGCCAAGAGACAGATGAGTACTGGGTTAAGATAGAATAAGTTGTACAGATGGATACATACCTCTTTGATTTCAAAATTAAGTAGCATATTGACTACATCTTCATTTAATGTTACTTTTCTCTTTTCAGACAGGATTCCTTCCGAAACACTCTTATCCTGTATCAAAACTGATCTCTCCATTTCTTTCACTTTACCTGGAACATCCAATATATTGCTTAACTTTTGAAACTGACGCCATTTGTTTAGCTCAAGAAACACATCCAATTCTTTTATTCATTTAGGTGGATTACATTCACCTAAGATAAGCTAGTGACATTTTCATAAGCAGAGCCTTTAACTTCAGAGCATGAAAATGAAATAGAAACATGTTCTGGCAACAAGATGACTCTGACATCACAATACCTTACTAGTTCCTTGACAACTTAGCTAACACAATTACCAAATTTTGTCTTGTAATGTTTCCAATTTTTTGAAGTATCAAAGTATGAACACTGTCCTTGCAAAATTAAAAAGAAGAGTTTATCACTTACACTCAGTTTATCACCATGCTCTCAGATCTAAACTTTCTTTCCAGACAGGAAATGCTTTTCCTTACTTCTGAAAGTAAACACACTAAGCATTCATGACAAATTCCATCTCTGACCTTCCTTTTGCAGTACTGATTTTGCATCCGTTTGAGTTTCTTCTGCTTCACCCAGGTTTTCCGTCAACACTTTGAGAAAGACATTCAAATCCTCTTGACTTAACACAACCTAAAAAGTTGCAGATCACAATTCTCAGGAAAAACACATTGCTCCTTGAACTTACCACCTGCTAACACAGCAGAATATTGTTTCCTAGCAAGAAGAGTGCTTATTTACAGCTGTTTTGCCAGCAGAATCAGCCCTTCAATAAGAAAATTAAATTCTTTCAACAACTTATTGCAAAAGTCTGAGGAGATTAAAGGTTTTGACCTCCAGTGTTGTATCAACATACATCGCAGCATTTAATGTGCCTATGCTTTTAATACATTCCTGTCAATGATGTGCCCCTTCACGATATTTTCATTTCAGTTTCACCCAAGATGTCCCTGGTACTTTCTTTCACAGTACATAAAATGCCACAAAAAACAACTATCCCACTCAAGGCTGACAGAAAGGTAGGAAGCTGGAGTTACTAAAGTAAATGTTTGCATTAATTTAAACTCCTCCCAAGAAGATTCTGTTTCTAAAGAAAAGAAACCAAAACACTTCAAAGAATTCTTGCTCAGAGAACTGGTCACAAAACCATTTATGTGATCCTTTCAAAGCACTACATTCATCTAGGTGAGGTTAAATCCTATTACATAACTGAAATTCACTCCACACCTACTAAATTTGCTGCTTGTTGCCCCTCTGTGCCCAGAAATAACATTAAGGGTTGCTCTCACAGAAAGTATTATCACCACCTTCTCACAAGACTTACATTCATTGTATCCAGATACCCTGTGACCTCCAGCACTGGTAACTTGTGAAACCAGTCCGCAGAGAGATTTCGTTTCACAGACAGACTTAAATTAATAGGGTGAAGTATCTGAACATCTGGATGTGACACATCTGTCTCCAACATGATCCTTAAAACACAGAAAGGAAAAAAAAGAAAACAGTTGGAAAGTTGGAAGTCACATGTTAGATTTTTGAAAATCTTAAAATCTCAAATGTAGTACCAAACATTTTCCTAAGCAGAACAGTTTCTGATTTTATTACTGATCTAACAGCTTTAAGATAAAAGGCTAGCATTTTAACACCAAATATTTGACACTAGCACCAACCATGGTTTCTAAGCAAGAACATTAATGTTCTACAGAGTATTAATCGCCATACCTTGATAGTTTCAGCTTTGTCAGCTGCACATCCATTTTGTCAATGACTGGAGGGAGTGAACTGCCTTCTGAGGACACCAAGACAAACTGGTTCTGAACCTTAATCAAGCCAAGGTCTATTACTATTGCATTGGGGGAAATGGAGGACTGGGGGATAACTATAACTGGTGCTTTCAAGTGAATGTCCATTGCAAGGCGAAAACTCCTTTGGGCCAGGTCTTTCACACTGGTAGCAGCCTTTTCTGCAGCTTGGACTGTAGCAGCACTCAGTGTCTCCTTGGCTGTCTGGAAGTTGTTCAAGAAGGTCTAGAAAAGCAGTTAAAGAGAAAGGAGAAATGTCTGTAAACAGTTTTACTCTAGGTTACTTTCTCATTTTACATCATCATCCACAGTTATGCTGCCTACTCTGTCTTTTCCATAGGAGAAGACAACTGAGTACCTTCTCCCATGACCTCCAAGAGAGGGTCACAGAAGTACTAACCAGTGCAATCCACTTATTCTAAATCCACCTCTGTTTTTTCTTCTTTCCTTAGCTACAAGACTCCTTAGCTCATTAGCTTTCAGGGACACAATTTTGAAAGCCTGTCTTGCCCTCCTTGAACACTGAATTCCTATTAAAGAACCTATTTAAAGAAGGAGAGAAAGCCCACTGACGTTTTATTGAAAAAGCTATCATTAGGGTACTGAAACACACTGATATTTACACTGGTTAATTTGCAGCAATCATGACCCCTACCTTGCAGAAAGATTTGCCTCTAGTGTTAGCTCTGATATGTTTGCAATGAACTCAGAATTTTGCTAGGGGGGAAAGGGCAGCAAACATAAAACCCCCAAATTACCTCAACAGCACCAAGTTTTTCTCTAATTCCAAAACTGAGGGTGGCAAGTGACTCAATTGAAATTTAAATTAGTTACTTATCGAAGTTTTTAATAGTACACAGAAAAATTAAACCTATCCCTTCTCTTTCAGAAACTAAAGCCTATCAGTGAGGGCATAGCCCGGAAGACTAATCTGAGAATGCTGCAGAAACATACAAAGGGAAGTAAGACTTACCAGGAGAGACATGAGAAATTTGTGAAGGTACACCAGCTGGATGCAGCCCACTTTCAAACATATGGTACCATCCACTTTTGACATGTCAGTGTAGGCTTCTCCCTCAGTAGCATGAGGATTTAATGTCAGATTGAAACTGAAAACTTCATCTCCCACTATAGACACAACCTAGAAAGAGAAAAACAGCACCCACCAGCCATCAGCAGCTTCTACAAACGTAATAACACAAAGAGCTAAATATACCATCAGCCTATCAGATTACAAGTTAGATTACTAGTTTTTCTAATCCTTTCAGACATCCATCCTTGTAATATGAAAATTATTCTTTATGATGTATCTTATCTGAACTTATTCACAACAAATCAAATACTTTTAGAATAGTGGAATGTGTATTACATTTCACTTTTATACACATCAAACTAACCAAGAATCAAGCAAAAGTTAAAATCTTGTAGCTGAGTACTTTTTTATGAAGGGTCCTTGAATCAACATCTGTGACAACTACGTCTTTAAGTCGGGCAAAGAAGACAGTGTGACTTGGCTGAAGGCAAAGAGATGAGTCAAGACCTGCAAAGTACAAAAATAGAAACAGAGTCTTGCACAGCAGAAGTAACAGTTATTTTCAGGGTGGGGACACCAGCAGAGGAAGTGAGGAAAAGTTACTTTAAGAATGACTGTACTACAGCTTCAACCAAAACAAAATAGAAACACTTCTAATACAGATAATGTCTCAATATCAATGATCTCTGGAAATAACTGAGCTACTATTCATAGAAAAATACTCGAACAATAATCCACTTCTTAATAAGCAAGCTATTGAGTGAGTGCACTGAGATTTTCTATCAGGAAAGATGTTACTATACTGAACTATTTGAATACAATATTTTTTTCATACATAATCTTTTGTGAATACATTATACGATTTAGAGATGGGCACAAGCAAAAGACTTTATGAACTGCAGTACTAATCTTGCATATCACACATTCTTAAATATTCAAAAGAGAGTGTTAGCAACTTTGAGGATGGCAGTTCAAGTCAGACAGGAGTGAAATTCCCCCAAATAATTATTGATAGCCCTTCTAAGGGGTAAAATCAATCAAGAAAACAAAACCAAAACAAGGAACCCAAACAAACCCCTAGGGTTAAAAACTAAAGTAAACATTTTGAAGGTGTTTTTTATCCTGAATAATTTTATGGTACACCATAAAATATCCAACACTCTAGTACAACATGAAAAGCCACCCATAATCAAACTCCTCCAAAGGATGAACCTAATTATCTGAGTAATAACGTAGCACATCTTTCTAGCTGGAGGCCAAAACATGACAGATTTGAAGGCTGACTTTGAAAACAAGACTACAAGCCATTTTTGCACAATAATAAATAAACAAATAAACAAAAACAGAGACTGCATATTTACATCTTATTTTTTAGTTCAATTATTAGCGATTGATTTGACACTAAAGTACCAGAGCAGTTACTTCTAATAAAGAATTTAATACCTTGTATCTTGATCTCTGCAATGTTCTTTTTTTCATCACAAATATTTAAACAGAAGGCATCCAGCTTGGCAGAAAGCTTGAAGTCAAATACATCCTTATCCTTGGAAGGCTTAGACACTAGAAATAAGAGAAGGTGGGATTTTCAAGGTACCTATGAGTCATATTTTCACTTTCATCTTTATTTCTATCATGTTTCTCTGGATTTTGCTTTGCCAGCATGCAACACATCCTTCTAGAACTATCATTTGGTAATCACAACTGTACCTTTCTTCAATATAGAGTCATCTTCTTGCTTTTTTTCTTTGGATGGTGTCTCTCCACTTCTTTCACTGCCTGATGGACTAACAGCTGTTAGAAAACTGACAGCAGACATAAGGGCCTCTGTATGCAACAGGAGGTTCAATGATGAAAAAGTTACCTGTTGAAAGCATGAGACTCCATCTGATCAAACAGTAACTTAGAAGTGTAAGAGTAGGACTGAGGTGCAAAAGCACCCAGTGCAACAGAACCATTCCTTAGAAACAGAAAAGCTGCATGTGTGGCCAGCAACAGGTCATAAAGCAAAAAAGCTTTCTGTAAAGCAGAGAGGAGATAAGCTTAGAAACTCAGGAAACCTAGCAACAGCCCAGCTCTTACGGCTCTAACTGCTAACCTATAACCTCCTCAGTACAAAAACAGTGATGCAAAATTAATTTTGTCAAACACAGCCTTGGGTGTGAATGCTTCTGCAATAACAGTACTACCAGCATGGGTAAAGGGCAGGTGGCTGACATGTAGATATTTATAATATGGGTATTCCTCAATAAATCCACTAAGGACTCCAAAAGGTAAGTGCCTGCTGTGTAGTTTAATAAAAGTTGTCCACTTGAATGGGCTTGAAACTGAAGATAGAGCCCAAATGCAATTCTTCCAGGCACAGAAGTCCTATTGAAGAGGTGCAAGGCAACAGCAACTCCAGATGATGTACAGAAAATTGAATTCTTTTAACATCAGCACTAGCCCATAGTATGAAGACAGCTCAGCAATACTGTAGTATTGGAACTCTCATGTCCTGCTGCAGCTTCAGGAACTGCTTTGTGGCAAAAAGATTTCAGTAACTAAAGCTCTCAGATGAAACCTAGACACCCTCAAACTATTACATAACAAGTCAAATATTTCAGTCTTCATACTAAAATAAGGCATGCAAAATAATGCCATAAAGGTACAAAGAGGAGAAATGACCTATCACAAAAAACCACCATCCTTTGTATTTTATTTCAAGAATGCCTCAAGCCACTCTTTTTTCCTTAGACTAAAATCTGACTCAGAAAGACACCATTAGTGAAAAAAAAAAAAACACCACACTCAGACAAGGATTTAGACTTCTTATAAAAGACAGCAAACAGAGTGCTGAATACATGGCACTCACAACACAGATTATTTGACACGAATGGGAAAGACTTTGTGACTCCACTATGGTTTCCCATACTGGGCCCCTGAATGATCCCTGATGCATGAGAGGATGCATTCTCACAGTAGTTTGAATTTCATCCACATGAGCTAGAGAGACACTTTTTCAGCAGTTCAACAGACAAACATCCTGTTCTTAAGTGGTATAAAAAATTTCAAGGATGTTTTAACTCCTGAAATCTCCTGCTGGAAGGCAGGAAAACAGGAAAGCAAAACAACTCTTATTAATTCCTCTGTTCTGAGCAAGCAAACCAAAAGAAAATAAGCAATAAAATCTGTAAAAACTCACTTGAATCATCTGTTCAGTGTTGTTAAAAACAGTCTGAAACTGTGGCCCATTTCTGTCAGCCTGAAAATAATGATTTGCATGAAGGTTAATATTAATTTCAACCAGTCACTCTCCTCTTCAGAAGACACAAAATAATCTAACTAGCTCTGAATAGTAGGTTTAGGACTACATATAGACTATATATTAAGAATATGTAGAAATCCTTTAAAAATAATTTTTAAAAGTTTTATGTATACCTTGACATATTCCACCTTCAGAAGGTCTAAGCCAGGCTTGTCTGAGGAACTAATTAGATGAATGGGTGCTTTTTTACCTGTAAAACACATGAGATAAACAAGAATTAGGATCATTTCTGTTCTTTCAGAGAACCAAACAATTTGTGCCTTGAAGGTATGGATTAACTTTCAGTACCATTTGCTAAAATACATTGCACCACCAAATATAAGTTACTGGTTTCTCTTTGCTAAGTCCAAAATGGCAAATCCCTTCTCCATCCAAAGACTGAGCTCTAAGCCATTTACTTATCTCATAAGCATTATGGTGAGAGTCCAGAGCTTATAAACTGTATCAGTGGCACAAGCACTGCCAATGGACAGCTGCACATTAACTGGGAAACTGGAACAACATTTGCATTTCAGCAAGCACAAGGCACAGGAGAGCTCCAACTAACTGGTCCCCACACACAAGTCCACTTCTCTGCCACTGCTTATTACCTCCAATTCCATAGTAATCCAAGCTTATTTTCTTCAAATAAGATACAGCTGCTAAATTGTAGGTTTTGACAGTAGCTTCTGTCCCAAGATGCATTACATCAAATACAAGTACTGTTTCCTCAATTTTCTTTTGTCTGGTAAGTTCTACTAAAACCTGGATGAACAAGAAATGCAGTTATGCCATCTCTTCACATGCAGTATTCTCAGCATTTAAACCAACAACAAAAAAAGTGCAAGATTAATGCCTTCCCTGCTATGTCGGAAGCATTGTTTTTATTACAGATTTTAGAGTATGTAATAGAAAGGAAAAGTGATTGTTTGATGGTAAAAGATAAAAATACAAAAAATATTTGGGGATTTTCCCTTTGCAAGAGACCTGCCTGGGACTGACTTTGTTTCTCCAGTGCAAAATTCCCACTCCCTACCCCTTAATTATGAGTTGGTACTAATTTTTTCTAGTAAAAATACTCCAGTAAGGGACTTATTTTTTTAAATACATCTATGTGTATGCATCATGTTTTATTTATATGCATCACATACAGACAAGAAATATCTCATATGCATAGAAATATGTATGTGTGTACACAAAGGTTTTTTTGTTTGGTGACAATGTTTCTCCATCCACTAATCTGGAGAATACTGGTAAAAATATATCGGATTTTTTTAAAGTATTCTTTATGGTAGGGGAAAACAGAATTACAGACATACTTCTTTAATTTCAAACTTCAGGTGAAGATTTGTCAGTTCCTCCTGAGCAGGCTCCTCTTTTCTTATTTCTTCACCTTTAATTACTGAACTGTCAGTTGGTTCAGAGCTTTCCTCAAAATCAAAATATTCTTCTTCTTCAGAGTCTACAGAAGTGAAATTACTTCCTTAGTAAACTTCTCCAGAAACAGGGCTAAATATGTCACCCTCTTTCCCATTCCAATTGCATTTTTAACAGCATGACCACTTCAAATCTAACTTAACAAAATATACTTTAGACCTATACTGTTCTCTTACCCACTGGATGAGAAGTGAGCAAAATTAAAGCCCTATTAAAGACAGCACTATAGTCTAAAGGCATCCTTAGACTTTCAAGAACACATAAGAAAGCAATAATAAGAGAAGCTCCAGGAAACAAGTATCCAGGTTCCACTACAGGAAATTTTCCTCTAGAACAGCCATGAAACTAAATGCTCAAATCCAGAGTCAATACAGTAATTTCCCAGCAATGTGTTATTCTACTTCTGCCTTTTCAGAAAAAGGAAAGCTTTGCTAATGCAAAACAGTCAGAACAACCTAATACAGTTAGTACTGTATTAGGTTCACTCATTTGAAGAGGTCGCTCATGCATAATATTAGTTTTTTAAAAAAAGCAGGTTTGCCTTTTAGAAAAATGAAGTTTATTAGTCTGAGGTAACATCAGCATCTTAATCAAACCTCCTTATGCACTTGAAGGTAGATATGACCCATCATGCTCATCTCTGTTGTCTTTACATGTTTTAATATCAATAACAGCATGAAAATATTAGCTATTCCTTAAATAATGGCCTGCTACCTTTACAAAGACATCTGTAGCTTCTTACCTGACACCATTTCTGCTAACAACTGGGGTGTACTAAGCAACCCTTTACCAACAACAGGAATTGTGGGAATAGCTGGTACCTGGAGGGAAAGAAAAGAGAAATATAACCAACACAGTATTTTAAAGTTTATATAACTTGGTATGTTCATATTTTTTACTGATGATGCATGTTCCACAATGCCTCCCCAACATTCTTTGTTAAGGTCAGCTCTGCCAATACTTACACTGAAACCAGCAGGACAATGACAAAGGCTCCACCATTTGTTTGAGGAAGCCCAGAATGTTCTGATGGTAAGTCAATGAAGACACTAGTGATGGTTTTTTTTTGCTTGTTTGGGTTTTTTTTTTTTAGGTTTTCTTAGTTGTAGTCAGCTTACCTTTTTGCTTGGAACTGACACAGATGACTTCTGAGGCAGTGGAATGCTATCAATCAGATCAAAGATTGCCTTGATTTTCTGGTCAGAGAGTCTGACATGCACCAAAGGAAGTCCTCCTGAGACTTTAAACCTTTTTTTAAAAAAACAAGTGATTAAACTCCTATACAAAAAGATACCAATTTTTCATTTAAATCTTACCAATATGGATACTCCTATATAAAGATCACATCACAGTAAAGCAAGGGATTCTGCATTGAAACACAACTTGGACTTAAGCTATAGTTAGTAACCAGCAAAGGCTGCAGGGGACCACTACCCAAACAAGATTTTGCCAACAGTAGTAACCTATTTCGGTTTCTTAGTTAATAGCTTCAAATCACCAAGTGCAACTGAACCTTTAGGGAAAACACAGCTTTCTTTTCTCTAAGTACAAAGTAATTCTAAATGAGTCTTTTCAACATTAATGTATTACTTTGCCATCCTGGAATCTCTTTCCACCATTGATTTTGCCAACTGTACATGAATATCCATGGGCTGCAAAATGTGCAAAGTTGATGGATGTTGAAAACGAGCCTTCTTCCAGTCTTCACCTGAAAATGTCCAGTAAATTTAGATGGGAAAAAAAATCACTTGCTAATTGCTTTAATTAAGGCATCATTAAAGTAATCAAATGGCATCACTAGGAGGGTAAAAAAACCCACTCACCAACTAAAGAAACCTAAAACAACTTAGGTCAAGTACTTTAAGAGCTTTTAATCCCATTTGCAAATACTACTCCCTTTGCAGCACTAAACCCAATTCTACACTACAAGATGTATCTACACTGACCCCTAGAAAAACAAATGGATAGACAGATAAAAGATAGAACAGCATTCTGTTGATTACACAAACTTAAGTGAAGAGCTAAGGCAAACTTTAGCTGTGCTTTTCCTGCGTACGATGGAAAACTAACAGTTCTATTCACTTACATTCATTGCTACTATCAAAGTGATGCACAGGTCCAAACAAAAAGCAAGCAGAAACAAACCAATTTTTTCAAAGTTTGGCACCCAACATGTATTATAACCTATCTTTTCATTAACTACTGATTTTAGTTTGTCTTTTTTTTCTTTAAAGAACATATTTATTTATTACAGGTAGCCTGTGACAATCTTTTGCATAAACAGCAGCTACGTTGTTTTGTTACCTGCTCTTCCAAAAAGAAGTTGCACATTTTTAATTTTCACATCAAATTTGTCATAAGCTTTGTCCATAATCTCCTCTAAAGATGAAAAATTAGAAGCTTCACTACTGCCTTGATTTATGCTGTTCAGCTAAACAGATAACAAACAAGATAAAGTTAAGTCTTTAAAACAGAAATGTGCTATTCATTCTAGTGAAGATTAAAAGATGATTCATAGGGGTTAATAATTGACATTTGGACTCTTACAGAGAAATATTAAATAATTTCACACCACTTATTCTTGCTAAATATTTTTTTTTGTTGCTACTTCTATTAATCCACTTAATTCAAGCTATGCAAAAAATATTTTTCACTAGTCTATAATTTTACTTATGGAATACAACTAAAATAAATTCTTAATCTGTCATTAAATCAAGTTATGATTGCAATCTTTCCATTTTACAGAAACAAGGGAATTAATTTTCAAACTTCAAGAGAAAAATTATATTCTCTTTTACTAATAAAAGACTATCATTTTCCAAAAAAGGAAACAAAAGTTCATATATTCTGCTGAAGAAATTAAAGATGCTAAATGATAAGGTATTACAATCATGATTATAAGATGAACACGTTTCCTGGGGAGGATTAACTCGTACATGTATGTCAAAGATACCCTAACAACTCTGATCAAGCTGCTGACCCAAATCTATTTGGTTAGAAATATGGTAAGTTAAAAATATGTTGACACAGATGATCACTCTGCCCTCTGAAAGCAAGATGGTTCCAGATGACAGCTGTGGTAAACGAGAATATTTGCTTCCCCTGAGCTTATAAGAGATGTCATTTATATACCTGAAATGTACCAAAGTCCAAAATCAGCAAATCTGAATTTTCATGGTAGAAACCAGTCTGTGGAATCACAAGGTAGGAAGGTTTCAGATTTATCTTCAGGTCAAGGACTTTCCGCATTTCGATAATATGAGCCAATCCTTAAACAAAAAGGAAAGGCCATGGAAATGTAAATGCTATTCACAAGTGAAACAGTTGTGACAGTCAGCATACAAAAAGATGTTATCTGAAAGATAAAGCCTCTTGAATCAAGACTTTCATAGCATTCTACTGATTTCTTACTAAACTCAATGCTGCTTCCCACAAAACATTCACTAAATCTCCAAGCAAGGAAGTGAGAAGAAATTAACTCTATCCCAGCTGAAATGAGGGCACCAACTCAAGGAAAAATTCCAATCCTACCATTTGGTCATCAATCAAAACATAAGCCAAGTGTTTGGGTAATCACATGGAAACATTTTAAGGGTTCACCTTCACTGAGATTTGTTACCATCTTACCTGTAGCAGTTCTTTCCTTGATTTCTTCCAGTTTCATTAATGTGGCAGTTGTTAATCTTTCAAGATCCATTCCCTTACTTGTCTGAAAGAATTCTACCATCGCATTTATTGTCCTCTTAAAAAAAAAAGACAAGAATTAGCATTATATAGCATCATACATATGAGTCACTCAACAAAAACTGAAAATCAGATCTGGGCAGAGCCAAGAGAGTAAGAGCAGAGAAAGAGGACTCAGAAACACCTAAGAGTTTTGGTTACTACTCACTGCATCATATTTTACTTCCACAGGCTGCGATTCAATAATTAGGCTCTGGTCAGCTGTACTGTCTTCTGGGTTAACCTCAAACTCAATCTTAAGCAGAGAAGATTTGCTATCCCCTATGGAAGCCACAAGAGATGGTACAATGTTTTCTTGTCTCAGGCCTGTAACATACCAGTTTTCAAGCTTTGCTTCAACCCTAAAGGAGAAGAATAGTTAAAAATACTTAAATGGGCAAGGGTTAGAATCAGTTGCAAGAGAAAAGAAAGGCAGAATATTTATGTTACATAAATAGAAAGTGTAGGAATGTTTACTACTGTGTATGGATTTAAAAAGCAGTTACAGACTTCTTTTGGTGCAAATGGGAATTCTGTACTGAGAACTGCCCTGACAATAGTGTTAAGTGGAGTTTGTAGGAAAAACACCTTTCAAGAAAGCCATTGACCACTACCAAACCACACCAACTTCACTCATCGTTAGAAGTACCTATTACATAAGAAACTGAATTTCAGGTCCTGTGCTTCCACCATCGAAATCCCTGACTTTGGGAGGAAACATATTTGGCCATAATCAGTGTCATATGCCTGGCTCTGTTGAGATAATTGAACTACTTTTTTTTCATAACCATAACACTTATAAGACTATCTGTTCTACTGCTTTAGTCTTGCAAACTAAGTTTTATGGCATGCATTTACACAAAATAATGTCAAAGCTCTTTTTGTTTCTGTGCAGCATTCAAGCTGCACCTTAAAAACTCCCCAGAATGGTTTTTAGCAAAAAAATTCCAAGAGTCAGTGGCTGAGATGTTGACCTTATGTATGAAGCCTGAACTGAAAGAACTGCAAATGAAAGCAGAAAGTGCACAGATTCATTTTCCAGACACTGGAAATCTTATTCATTGACTGTGTAATCCAATAATTTTTGTTCAATATTTCTGACATGCCCTCTCTTAAAACACAAGAAGGTCTCAGTATCTTATGCTCCAGCTGATTTCCCACCTACAGCACAAAACTATAATTTTTCATTTCTGTAGGCAGTGAGTAACACATTCACTAGCTTGGCAGGAGTATGTCGGCCACACCATTTCACATGCCTTAGCTATCATTTCCCAAAAGTCATATTCAACACTTCAACACTTGTACTCAAGTTGCCATTGTTCATGAAGACTAGCAGACAGCATTCCCTTCTTCCTTCATTCTATGTTATTCACCAAAATATGCTATTTACAACACAGTACAATTACAGAGTGCCAACAAATTTACAAGGCAATAAACAACAAGCACGACCCAAGAAAAGTTAAGAAGCTGGGGAGTGGGGTGAGGAGGGGCAGAGATGTTTTACAAAAAGAAAATACCAAACCAATTACTTAATGGCTTGTGCTCCTGGGCGCTGTGATATTTTGGTACTCAGATCAATTATCTGTACTTTTAGTGTTTCTGCCACATTCTTGTCTTCTTTAATTGTAAGAGAAGTACTTAACAGCTTCAGTGTCACAACATGGGCAACATACTAGCGAGAAGAACAGAAGAAACTGAAATTAGTCATCTCAATAAGAATAATTTTTCAGAACTCCTCATTTTAGCAAACTGAAATGTGTCTTTCTAAGTTTTCCCAGTCAACTAAGATTAGAAACTCATCCCTGTGCAGAAAGCAAAGTACAGAGTCTTTATGCAATGTTTAACAATCATTTCTTTAACATAATAGTGTAGTTCAACAAGCACAGAGTAAATATAGTCTCACTCTTTTCAGCATTAAGGAAATTTTTTAAACCCTGAAGCAAGCATAGCTAAACGACATTCAGTAGAGGACTCACTAGCTCAACCAAAATCATTGTAATGCCATTAAATAACTACATTTTAGAAGACATAGCTTGTATGCCTTTATTGTTCTTACTGCTAAATGTCAAGTCTCGGCCTTGCCAAGAGAGGGCTCTGACTCCCCAATATATGTACCATTTTATGACTGCATCAATCAGCAACTTCAGAAGAATCAAATCATACTTCCTACCTGAATTTGAAGCCTTCGTCTTTCTTTGGGGCAATGAGAGAGGTGAAGACATCTTTACACTAAATTTGTTGTGTGGTTTGTTTTTTTTAAACCATCCCATAGGTTGCTTACCTGCTTTGGTAATGAAAGATGATGGGAGCTGTCACTGTATCCAATAGCAGTAAAAAGTTTAGCTTTCTCCTCTGGTGTCATTAGTTCATCAATAGCTATAAACCAAAAACCCACATAATTTGCACCTTAGTAAATAACAATTACCACTTTTCCTCACATTTGCCTCCTACTACTTAAGCTGTGCTGATACATTCCATTGCCCTGAATTCCAGACTGTGAAATAATTCACACAAGAGTCTTCATATATGGTGGTACATATATAGCACAGAAATCAATTTAATTTTTATTACAAAAGCATCCATAGCCCCTCATGATGAAAACAGATTTCAGGAATTTTAGTAGATCAAACCTCTAAACCAGACAGCAAATCACCAGAAACAGAGTATTCCAATTGTTGTCAATTATCACTATATAGCTATAAGTTCGATATTCTTCTCCTCACCAAGGTTCTGAAAAGCTTATGGCCAATTTAGAAGAATGCCTTATTTTCCAGCTCAATATTCAGTAAGAGGTGCCATAAAATGCACTGCTCATGCCATACCCTCTCCTGCATAGCAGGAAGCAAAAGTACTGTTGCTTTCTTTTTAATGTATAAGAAGATGTAAAATCTCTCTAGACATTAGTGCATTACATTTACACTTACTTTCAGGGACAGGTGATTCTTCATCTTCTTTAATCCTAGATTCTCTTTTACCCCAGAAACCACCAAACCATCCTCCACTTTTCTTTTCTGCTTCAGTGCTTTTCTTCTTCAGTAATTTTTGACCTGATCTTATTGTCTACAAACCAGAAATTAAAACAAATTGGACAAAACACATAATTTATCGTATTACTATTTTTCTGTAAATAATCCATGTACGTGTGCGTGTTGAACATGCATTTAACTGAGGGATAGCAACACCACACTACAAGCAATTAAGAGCTCTTTGACTCACTAGACAGAGGCAAAAAGAGGACCAGGGTGAGGGACATGTCTCTTGTGTATCTGTGCATGCACAGACACAAGTATGCCTTACTTTTCCTTTGGACAGTTTTTTCTACACATTTCACCAGCACTTAGACTACAAAAAGGTAGGAACCATACAAAAAGACAGTATTTAAGAGAGTACAAAAAGCAATTACGTTCCTTAAATCTAAGAAATTCCTTAACCTAGTAGTAACAAACCTGAGGACCGATCCCGTACCACTTAAAACTTTGCAAGTTTTTTTTTTAACTGTCTTCCAATTTGGAAATCACTTCACTCTTGTCCTGGAAGGATAGGAAACTTGTCTTCCAACCTACCTATCCTATCATACACATCAGTACAATTTTTTTAAAAATAGTATCATGACAAAACCATCCTATTTGAAGTGCTACAATATTACTGAACAGAAATTACTCCTTACCTCAACTTGTGCTTGTTGTCTTGCTAAGATTGTATTGAAGACGTCAAGTTTTCTTTCGAGATCCTACAAAAATGTATGATCAAATTATTTGCCCCTAAAACACATTTAGAAAAGGCTCTCCACTATAAATTTTCTACCAGTTCCTTCATATTTGCACTCTAATTGATTTCTAGCTCTGCTCATTTCTATCATAGGTATACCCCACCCCCAGCTGCAAAGTTCACCAGAAGACAATGTTAGGCAGTCTAGGTTTTTTGCTTAACTAGATTACTCTTGCACTTCATTAAATGTATCCATACTCATTAATCCTCAACCAAAGATAGATTGTTTTAAATGGCACTTTACTAGTATTTTATTTAATTTTCCACAACAGGTTACACAGAACTTCAGATTAAAAAGGTATTTTCACAGACCTCTTGTAAAACCATCAACCAGGATTACTCTCAATTATAGCTAAAGAATTATTTCATAGAGAACCAAAATATAATTCCTCCAAAGAGAAAAGACTCATACCTGGATTTGCCTCTGTGTTTCTTCTGACAGTTTACTCTGTGTTAACTTGTTCTTGTACACATTTTTGTAACTCTTCAGAAGTTGCCTGTGCTCTTTTATGTTACTCCATGACCACATGCGAGTATGTCTTCTGACGTGAACTTCAAGAACACTGTTACCTGCATATTTCCACCTACAATAATTCCACATTTGTGAACAACTTCCTATTTCATTTGTGCATTACAACTTCTAGGTTGCAGAGGTAGTTTATTAGTATGCAAACACTTTGTTCACTCACTTGTGATAAGAGTAACTTGGCTCATAAAAATTTTAATGTTTTCAACATCACTTTTGAAAAATGGACAGAGAGCTTACGTTTAATCCATGAAGAACTACAAACCTTCATTATTGACTTCTGCATGTTTGCAAATTTGGGGTGTTACAGCATTAAGTGCACTTAAGCACTTTGATAATCAGTATCAGTTAGTACTTTGAAAAAAGCCAACAAAAAGCATATCAGTTCAGATCTTTAAAAACTACAGTTGACATGTTTCCTTTGTATAACATTTGCCAAGTTTTTTCTTTAGCCTTTCTAAAATTACATTTTACCTTCTAGTGAGAGCACTGGCATTTTGTTCAAATTCTGGGGACTTCAGCTTAGCAAGTAACATTTTCATCAACTGAATCTTTTATCATTTGAATCTAAGGGCTAAGCAAAGCTCTGTGAAAGTTATATCAACATGTGATCTAGTTTTAAAACTACTTTCAACCATGAAGGAGGATTAAGAGACTGGAGAAGACTCCAGCACCTCCCAAAGAATGCATGAATGTACACAGCTTACCATTCCTTGGCATTTTTATGGAGAGGTACATTTGGCCTAAATTTTCTGTACGGTGCATTGCGAACCATGTAATCTATGGATTCCAGCAGGTCTATCATGCTGAGGTACTAAACACAGGAAAACAAGTTTCTTAGCAGAGGTTCAGGTTTTGTTTGCAGGCAGTCCTCAAACCACATGTATACCATGGCCTTCAGTATTCCCCAAACTACACAGAAATTTAAGTCCATGCATTTTCATTAGTATCTGAAAGTGGACCAACTGCACCCATTCTTTTCCAAGGACACCACTTTGAACCCCTGCTTCCCTCCAAGAACAACACTTTGTAGTTTGACCAGCCTGCTCAGCACAAACTCTGAGGCTTTCTCAAACCAACCTTATTCGGTTGTCAATGCAGTTTCCCTCATTTTAGAGCTGCCTTCACATTAGTGAACCTTACTGGTACAGTTCTGAACTCAATATATATACACTTAGACATCAGTAAGGGCTGAAAAGCTCTTCCACAAACTAACTGCAAGTTATCGCTGAATAAATGAGAACACAAAATTGCTGGGGAGCCATCTAAATTAGCTCCTTGACACTTCAGCAGGCCTTATTGCCAAAGCCAGCACACTCCATTTATTCCCACCCTTGTTTGTACTTTGGCATCTCTGCAGTTGTAACACTGGATTATAGTTTAATAAGATAAGGGCTACTCATGATTGCATTCTCTAGCTGAAAAGAATGCTACTGGAAGGGCTGAATACAGATCAGGTGGTTCCCAGAGAGTCCATAGATAAGAGAGTCAGAGTACAAGAATCACCAGGAAGTGATTGCTACACAGAGTGAAAAAGGTCCTACGCTTTTCCCACAGGTACTGCTAAACAGTTCAGAAATTCTACAGGCATATAAGCACACAAATCCCTAAGAAGAATGTTTTCCAGTGAAAAAACACTATAGTTCATTACAAACTGAAATGGGTGATAAATACCAAACCGACTTGCCTGTGGCTTAGTGAATTCAATGACAATTCTCTGTACTTCTACATTACAATCAATCTTAGGAGTTTTCAGTTCTACTTCTGCATATGGGTTGATATAGAGTCTTGCAGAGGCTGACACTGGTCTGAAAACTTGAAGATAAAAAAAATTGAGATGGATTTTTTACTTAAATATACCAAGGAATATATCAACCACGTCAATAGATAATGTGCATGCTCAAGTCCCACAGAATCAGGATGCAATTCTTACCAACAACAATTAAGATACCCTGCAATATCAAAAAGCATACAATCCCTAGTAGGCTCTATTACATTATGGTTTTTCTAAAATGAAGGTAGTATGGCCATGCCTGCAGGATCAGATCAGGCTGTTGTACACTAACATGCTCAGAACAGTTTAGATTCACTGATTCCTAGCTTACTTACTGTACTGGTAGTCTTCAGGCTGGTGACCATTACAGGGAATTCCTCTTTTCAGCTGATCCTGTAAAGGGATACAATACTGTCTAACAATTGCTGAAGAGCATTACCTGTCTAGAGTTCTCTAAACTTTGAGTAGACCAACTTATGTTCACGTGTATTTTGCAGAGTTTGCAGCTGTCAAATCAAGCTGTGTAACAATTTGTGTTTTCAGTTCAGACTGAGATTCAGAAAAAAAAACATCCACAGACAGGCAATGCCAAATGAACTTGGCTGTTCTTAGACAACTGGATGGTTTTAAGCACTTCACAGTTGTGATTCAATCTTTGATGTTAGAACCAAGCTCACTGGGTTAAGTACGTAATTTGTTAAGGGCAAAATAAAACAAAAATAAAGGTATCCCGTAAAAGATGAGCACAAAAGAAAAAGGGAAATGAGTAGTATTGTACAAGGACACACAGAACACCTTTATAAACATAACAGGTCAAAAATATATCATGTCTAAACCCTATAGGGGTTGGTAACAAACGAGGTTCACAAAATATTATTAACAATAGTGCAATGGATTAACATATGACCCTGAATACCGTGACCATAAGTGTAAGGAGTGAGGTAGAAATCAGTGTGGTGTAGTTTTGAACACTACAAGAGCCACAGAATACAGTAATTAATGCATTTTCTTTTACATTACCAGTATTTGTTCACGGGAGCCATGATAATACATTTTGCTGTGTATGTTCCAATAAGCACTGAGGCTGTCCAGGCACAAAAGCTGCACAGGAAAGAAAACATGCAATAAACTGCATACTCTGTATTCAACCCACTCTATGGACTTAAGCTTTCCATTTGTGAAAATAGAAAACATATGAAAGCAGACTGGACAGCAAATGAACCATTAGTATTGAGATGCATTTAATCTGGCAATACTATTTTGAAATTATAATTGAATTGGAAGTTCTTAAAGCACATGTTCATGCATATCTGTTAAACATAACCCTGGATTACAGGGGCAAGGGTGCACAAAACTGGTACTTGGCCTAACAAAGAAGCCAGGGCTATTAAACCCTTCTTATATTGTCCCTATAACTCCTTAGATCTCTGCATACTCCTTTCTGCACAGGCTCAGGGGGTGGTTCAGGAGGTGGGCAGGGAGAACAGAGAGACTGCTTAGCTCCCAGAATCCCAGAATTACGCTAGGAATACAAATTAGATTAGGAAATGGCAATTTGACAACCTCTTTGAAATCAGGCTTGCTGTATAATGCATTGAATGAGAGGATCAGCAATCACATTGAAGATAAACTATTTAAACTATGGAAGTCTGTTTAAGTTTATGCCTTACATAAAAACAGTTACTTGTGCTCTACCTGTGCTTAAACATACATCAAAAATAATGAAAAATGGGAGAATTCAAAAAGCAAACTATTTTTCCAACTTTATTTAGTCCTAGGTTTACTAGTCTCCAAGATCAGTTGCTTTCTTCACTTGAGTAGGAAAAAAAACCCAAAACACATTACCTTGTATATTATTTTTGCAGCTTCGTTCAGAATGGAAGGTGTCCAGTTCTCGTTTGTTGTCTGAAAGTTCAAAGTGATAAAAGGAATTTTGTGCATCTTAGCTAACACATTTGTGGGTTTAACCTATGCTTCCAAGCAACAAATGCATCCAGTTATGTTATCAGGGTAACATACAAAAATCTGTCAGTTACTTTCATACTTTGATATTCAAAGTATGAATATCATACCCATAAAATACTTAACAGCTAAGGCAGAGAGGTTAGCTGAATTTTTCTCTCCCCATTTCTCAAAAGGCTTGTCAAAATGCCAAATTCTTGGTCATCATGATGCAATGTTTGCCCTGTTTTATTCTGCCTAGACATAACCTGCCTGGTTTCAAAGGTCACTTAGACCATTAGAACAAATCACAAAGTCTCAGAAAGTGTGATGCTCCTTGATCCTCTTCCCTTCTGCTTGCTCAAACTGCCAGTACTATTTGCATGAATAAAAGATTGTCTTCACTTCCAGCTGTATGCACACTTTCACTCTATCTTACTATGTCCTTTTCCTTTCTGCTACACCAAAGACAAGCAAACTGAACACACAAGAACACGCATTCACACACACATTACCAGTAAACTAAGCTCGCCCAACGTCATTCCCAAGGAAATCGGACACTGTGGGTCTGTGATCTACAAAAACAGAAAAAGAACAGGTACTTACTTCTCTTGCTGCAGACAGATGTATCCTTTAAAGTCAACTGAAATCCTGAACTGTTCTGAGCAACTTCCTTTGTTTAGTAAATCTAACTGAAACATTACTGGAACCCGCTAAGATAGGCCAAAACTAATATGGCTGTACTATAAAGACTTAGGACTTCAATTCAAACTGAAAATTTTCTTTTGGATTCTAACATCATCATACGGGAAAAAAAAATTAGAGTACCACATCTCAATCAGCTATATCACGTTATGAAATGCACTTCTATGACCGCTTTAACTTTAGTGTCTCTGAAAACAGTTCCAAAGAAAGGTTTGAGAAATATCCTATTATCCAGTGCTTTTCATTTAAATTCAACTGTCTCATAACAAACTGCTTAATCATTTTACTAAAGCAAGGTAAAACTAGAAATACCAGTTTGGTTCATATAAACAAACATTCTTGTTTATCATTTAAGTGTTTTCAACAGTTTGCCTTTCAGACCCATCTGTAAACCCTTCAGCTTCTGCCATTCTGCACTCTCCCCAGGACACTGAAAAACTCTGTAAATCCACTGCATGCAGCAATGTGTGAGAACAGACGCTGCCCACATTTAGTGAGCAAGGTAGCATTGGACAAGGGGAAAGAGAACATCTGTTTCACATATCCATATTTCTGACATTCAGTCATATCTGGGGCAAGCTATTTGAAGAGGTGCAGAAGAAACCACAGCAGCTTTTTCAAGGTGGCAAATATGGACTAGAGAACCAGAACTGCATTTAAGTCCAATTTAAAATGAAGACACTATGTCCCAGTTACTTACATCATCTTCATATTTAACATGAATGCCTGTGATTTTGACTTGCACATTTTTTATAACTTGAGTTGCAAGCTTTTCTAAGAAAGTATCCTTCTTCTCCTCCTTTGGTTTGTCTAGAACAAGATTTTTTTAAAAGTCAGTATTCAGTGTAATAATTGCATCTTGAATTTCACTACACCAACAACTACAGCAATGTAAATTTAATATTTCCTCTAAATTAACATTACAGTTTTCACTTATTTAGATTACATATTTGTATTTTTTTTCCTTTTCTGCACATCCATATTCTGAAGATGTGGTATCAGCTGCCCATGCACAACTTAACCACAAGAAAATACATGTCTAAATTTCAGTCAAAACAGTTTGGCACACAGCAAGTCCTGGATTAATATACTCCTCCCTAGTCCTTCCAAGGTAAAAGGTTCTCTCTTAAAAGTCCCTCACTGAAGGGGTTCAAGAAGTAAATGAGTAAGACAGAATAATTCAGCACAAAATACCCTTGAATAATACATGCAAAGGCAAGGAGTGATATTTACAATCCCTCATTACTTCACTATAGTGATGTGGCTCTACCATCTCAGGCTGTGTTCCAGCATTTTACCTAAAATATGGCTGGATGAGTGAGCTGTGTCCTCTAGCTGCCTTTACAGGCTACACTGTTGTGTTCAGTACCCTCCCTACAACATGGCTATCCCAGCAAATGCCATTGATCAGCCAGCCTATCAATGCTGATCATACACTTTTGTTGGAAATGCTACAGATAGCTCAAGTTGAACAAATAGTCATGGCTATAGAGAAAAATAAGAACTACAGGTTTTGACTCAGCTTACTTTGACTGTTTCTAACATTTTACATATGCAATGCATGGTGAACAAAGCAGGTATCTAACTTGCTACATCTTGCTAAAAGAATGAGATATTCTTTGCAAACTTGCAGAGAATCAGAAAATCTGCTGAAAAATTAAGACTTCACTATTGACCATTATATAACACACTTTTAGTCAAGAGAACATTTGATTTCAATCGAAAAAAAATTGGTCAGGAACTCAGAAGAACCAGAAACATTATATCACTTTGACATGCAACACACATTTCCTCCTATTAACTGATTAAAAAAAGGCAGAAGTCCTTTTCAAAGCTTTATGACCCTTAAGTGCAAGGAACCCATTGACATTTTTGCAGTCAGATGCACCTACCAGCAGAAATTTGTGTGATACGTTGCAAAGCTTAGCTTGGGTCCCCACAAGGTTTTCCCTCCAACTGCAAGTCTGTGTACAGCTGCAGCTTCCTCCAAGACCAAATACATAACAATACAAACATATGGGACATGGCAACCCCTTCTTAGACACATGCTAATGCTGAAAATGTGCACAGTTTGGTGTTTATAGACAATGATTATCCTCTTGGGGAACAACATCAATTTCATTCCTGTTTAAACACGTCATAGTACTAAATCAGTTATTTAGAACAGAGAGCTAAAAGGTGATGAAAAAGACTGTTTACCCCTATAGCACCAGTTCAGGTTTTCTTTACCTGTTACTGGAATCTTACAAAAATCAGACAAACAGATGTAACTTGCACATACAGTTTTTCCAACAGTCACAGTGAAGTGCCACTAGTTTACAGTTCTGCTGTAAATACTACAGATAGCTCAAGTTGAAGGAACAAGCACAACTACCCAAATAAAGAGAAACAAGGACTCTCTCCAGTCTCACTGGATCCACAGAACAGATAAGCAGCAAAAAGAGCTCTCTCCAATTTATATATTCTCTTTCAAACAGGAGGGAAAAGGTCTCATTGGATGGACAGCCAAGGCTATTAAAAACTAATCCAAACAGAAAGCAAAAAGAAGCCTTCAAGTTAAAAGCTTTAACTGTTACCCACCTTTTGAGTGATCACGACCTCTAAAGGGTCTCTTAAAATGCTTTGTGTACTTTTTACGCTTACGTCCTTTTGCAATGCAAGCAAGTTTTTGGAAAAAGGATAAAATTCAAGTTAGTAAAGCAGAAATGTAAGAAAGCATAAGAAAACATAGAAGAAGGTTTAGCTTGTCTTAAAGCATAATGGCTTAGAAAGTCTCACTAAAAGCTTTTCAAGAATTGCAGCTGTGTTAAGCAATCAATCAGCTACTTCTCATAGGATAAAATATAAATCCAGAAGAGGCTTCTACCATACAAGGACATAACTTTCAAGCTAAGATATAGATGTATGTGGAAACTCAAAGAGCATTTTTCAATAGAATTCTCATGATAATCAACAGTATGGTATAAAAGCACTCTGAAAGAACAAACCCAGTAATCACAGAAAAGACAGAAAAATGATGATTCTAAAAGCTATACATGAAATTAAATTCCATTATTTACACACATATTACAATCCACACAAACACAACTATTTCATTATTTAAACGATGCTTGTACTTTTCCACAATTCTGAAGAAAACCAGTTTGGTGAGTTGCACTGTTTCTTTCCCCTCTCTGGCCACCCCAGCAAAAATAACTCAGCAATAGTGCTGCCTGTGCTTATCTTTATGGGGTTGGAGCATGAGAAGGGTGTATCCCACTAAAGCAAGAAGGAAGTATAACAGTGTACCTAACCTAATTGTGGGGAACAACTTGGTATCATTTGCAGGCCTGTTCAAACAAAGGAGGGAAATTGCCTGCCAAGATTTCAACCTGTCTTGCAGGTAAGGTGATAGGGTGGTACTATAATAAAATATAATAAAAATGAAAAACTAGACAAATAGAAACATTTTATTTTGCATAGTTCCTTTTAACAGTACAAGTAATCCTTTATCAAGGTTACTTTAAAAGGACAGCTTCCTTCACTTACTATTGAATTTGTAGGTCTCAGGCTTTCACTCCCATGTATGGCAAAACTAAGGAAACAGGATATTCCTCTTCTTCACCCACATCCACTACTATGGAGAAACTAACTGTATGTTTTTAAGCTCACTTTAAACCTGTGCTCAGATAACAGCCCAAGCAAGAAACTTTGGCCAAGTGTAAATTTCTGAAAATCAGGTTTCATATAATAAAAATAAAAGCATGAACAACATAACAATAGTTCCCCTGAATTTCAAGGGAAGCTGTTTCTTTGCTTAACTTGAGAGGAATGTAAATAGAGAAGCAGGGGAAAGTATGCTAATGCCTTCAATCTCCTAGAGTTCTTTTTCTCTGTCCATGGTTTCAAGACAGCCTGGACTTCCATTATCTTAAGCCCAGACATGTTAAGTAAGGGTAATTACTCTCCAAACAGCTAAAGATGGTGGTGTAAAATTATAGTAGAATATTGTCAGCATTTTGCAACATTCCTCAGCTCAACATGACTGATGGAAATCTAAGTGGTCTCCTAATCTTCTCAAACAGCCACTCAATTAAAAGAGGACTAAGTCATTGCAAGATTCCACTTGAATGCACATTCATTAAAATGTTATTTCTAGAACCACCAATATGTGGATGTTTACCACCTAAGTATTGTTTTCTCACTTCTACATTTGGCTGCTTTGGAGAGGGGAACTTGAAAAAACCTAAACTGCCTGCTCATCATGTATGTATAAAATGTAACTAACCATGCATACCCACCAGGCTTGGTGTCCTTGTAAACCAGACTCTCCAACCCATACAAGGAATCTTGTGAATGTGTGCCTTGGTCCACACGGCAGCAAATAACCAAAAAAATGCATTTGGTTTAAAAGAAGGAAATCAACTCGTGATTTAATATTAAGTTCACCACATCTGTATGACACAGCAGTATCTCCATTACAGTATCTGACAGCCCAAGTCATTTCAGCATACCTAGTTTCAGTGATGACCTACATATGAAAATCATGCAATTTATATTTTTTCTTGTAACCAGCAAGAGACCTGCAGCCTCTGGTCTCCATATATGAGGTCTGATAGAGACAGATTTTAACAGCTTAGAAAAAAGAAAATAGTTTCAGCTTATGTCAGCAGTTTCCACTTTCCCCTCACACTACCTCACCAACACAATGCCATGATCATTTTGCTCAGTACCTGAATAGCACTTAGAAAGAAATTATCTCTAGGCCTATTTATACTCTTAAATTCAAGGACTGAATCAAGATTCTAAACATGTTAATATAAATTAGGTATTAATCAGAAAAGAAAATACAACTGAGAATTCACGAACCCTGACAACTTTCTATTCAGGATATTTCCTAGCTTTTCAGCAGCTATTGTGTGCTCTTAAAAGCCTAGAGGGAGAGCTGAATTTCTTAGAATTTTATGTTTCAGTAGGGCAACATATACCTAGCAAAAGCAAAGGATCTGCTCATGCACGACTTACACAAGTCCTCTTGAGTACAATATTCTGGTACAGCACCACAAACACAAATGGCTACCACTGAAATATGATCACAGGATAACAGGACTTCTCAAGTTAGAGTAGAAAATAATCTGATTTAAATGTTCCTCTTGCTTTTCCTTCTCAAGGCTTAAACATGCAAAACATGACTAATCTAATTCTTGTTCTTTATATAATCAGTTGAGCTACTAAGGTATCATTTTTCTATGCCAATTCTTTTTCAAAAGCATTACAAACACTGGATGTAGTAAGTGTTCATTGAAAACTGCCAGAGGTGCATAGATTCATTCTTAAATACATGAAGCTCCAAAATTGGAATTCCTCAAGCAGTACCCATTAGGTTAAGTTCATCTTACTACACTATCCTTTCATCCTATTGCTACTGGTGCAAAGAGCGTTGGCTGAAACACTGCTGCTGTACAGGATCCAAGTGCTACATAACTGAAGTTAAACCTCCACTAGCATTCCTTCACTCCAGTATCAAGTAATGGCTGCAAAATTCATTCACTGATGTTGTCTTAGCCCTCGTATTTTCTAGCATACGCAAGACAAGAAATAAAGCAAAGCTCCTTTCTTCACTGCAGCCAGATTGTCAGATTGGCATTTGAAGCAAACTGCACATGTACCTCTCAAACTAGCAGAGTAGGAAAAAGGCCACAGACTCTCCTGTAACTGGAGAATTAAATGAGCAAAGGGATTACAAGCAAACTATCTTTTTTCCAAGTGTTGAAAGCATCTTCTCTTTCTCAGTAACTTTTCCATGATTTGCAGCATTACAAGTATCATAGAAATGCATCTTAAGAACCATTACACAAGCCAACAAATAGGTCTCAATTCAGACAAAAACTTCACTGATAACTTTTTCCTCCAACACATGTAGTTACCTGTCACTGATTCTGAGCTTGGTTTCTGTCCAAACAAGCCTAACCGATACCATAATTTTATTGAAGATACTGGTTATGACAATATAAGCAAACAAAGAAAAAAAAATCACCACCACGAAACAAGTTAACAGGACTTAATTGAGAGCTTAACACTTCTTATGACCTAGAGCAAAAGTTTAAGGTTGCTATGTTCATGCTCAGTTGTTTCGTTGTGTCATGAACTATTTCCTGCTCACAAGAGTCTCATTTCCCAAACCAGTCCAAACTCAGTACACCATAAACGCACAGCAGAAACTGAAACAAAAGCATTGTCATTGCAGTCAAAGTTTACAAGCCTTACCTTTCCCTTAAAGGTTCCTTTCAGCAAAGAACAACCTACCACATGCACCTCTAAAATACACAGTTAAACATCTATTATTAAGGTGCTAAAGCAAGATAACATTACCCTCACGCAATGTACTTTCTACTGTTCTGTATGGTCCTGTTCCCTTAAAGCACCAAGGGGAAAAAAAAAAAAAAAGACATAACAGAACAATAAATTCCCATTTCCCATGGAAGCTGACTAGAAAAATGAATGGTAAACAAACAAATAACATTTCTTTCAAGCTTTAGAGTAAAAAGGCTTTCCAAAGCACTGTAGTAAGATTAGCTAGACACTTGAAAAAACAAAATTTATTAAGACAGTTAGAAACCAGGACTTTTCTTTCACAGTACAGCCTAAGTCCTCAAATTCCAATGGAGATTTGCATTATTAATTCAGTACCTTTTTCTGCTGCTTTCTGTAAGGCTTCCTCAATTCTTGCCAGTTCCTTCTGTTTATTATCCTGCAAGTATTTTTCTTCCTTCTCTGCATCATATTTAACACCTGTAAGTAAGCCAAGTTGGAAAAGCATTAATCCTAAATCTCAAGTTAAATAAATGCATTATCAAGCAATGCACACCATACACATCATGTTGCAAAACACCTTGTTTGAGAGAAAGGCTATTCTTTTTTCATTGCTGAACACTGCAGCCACCCTCCAAAACTGCTTTTACACAATAATGCATTATTTCACAGGAGAATTTTTCCATGGAAATTCAGACTCCTAAGAGTGGTCTGTGCAATGTAAGACAGATTTTTAAGTTCTTCTATACATATATTTCATGCTCTAGGAAATTGCAAGTTTTCTCATCATACCAGAGGTTCTGATTTCAGAGAAAACAAAGTTCTTTGGCCCTCTTCCCTCTCCCTATAAACAGTACTAATGGAATTATTTCCTTTGACAATTATCATTTAGAAGCAGATAAACAGCTAAAGAGCTAAATCATGCCACAAAGCTGGATTCAGGATAAGCACGTTTTAGAGGAAACTTGGCTATTGAACTTGCAATGGATACAACCAAGGACATCCATAAAAGCAACAGGTGCTGTTTTCTCCCACCCTTCTTCTACTAACTTGCCAGCATTTGTCTAGAAATTTCCCTGAGGGAGCAGAATGTAAACATGGTGGCCTACATGAACTACTTCCTATTACAGACTCATTTACATGGCACCCTTAGACATTTTTCTCTTCCATTATTTAACTATTGCTGAGAAGTTTACATACTTGCTCCAGGAACTATCAGAAGATACAAGCCTTCTAGAGTTGCAACAACTGCCTCCCCATAGAGATTCTTCCAAGGAATCTTCAGAGTAAGTTTATCTAAACAAAGCAGATACAGTTACATCAAAACAAACATCTCCACTGTGCTTGGTCCAAAGGACACCTCCAGTATTAAAGAGCACTAGTCCTGTATCTTAATGTCCTAAACACCTTAAAAGGTTAGGAAAAACCATATGGGCATGAACATTTTATAAAGCCCTTGAAGTGATAAAATACATACAGACGAAAACATAAGCCAGAATTTTAAGCAAAAACTCACAGTCTGAGTCAGAATACTTCAAATCAAAACCCGAAATCATGACTGAAGTTCAATTCACTGGGATGAATATGATTTTCCCAGGAAGTAGAAGAAAAAATACTACACATATATATCTCCTACAAATGTTTCATGTGAAAAGGCAATGCTGACCACCAGGGAAAAGAATTTACAAAAGAAAAATCTAGGAGTTCCTAAACCTTTGACATTCATAGTCCTAATCTGTTCTTTAAAGAACAACACATATTCCATCTCCACTAAACAGTTTCCTTGATCATTCATGTCTCTGTGAAGAACCCCTCAGATGTGTTTTCATACCAATCTGTAAAGTTACACAAACAGGGTTTGCCAGATACCATTGATGGCAGTCATGTTGAATTTCTATGCAGGTTTCAACAGTGAGTGTAATTACACTTAAGAAAGCTTGATAAAAGAAATTCAGGGGCAAGAGTGACCTTACAGCCCATATTAAAATTTCCATTGCAATAGTCATATTGGAACTAAAACTTACCTATCTGACCAACTTTTATTCTAAAAGGTATATCCAATTCACTCTGTAAATGACAAAAATAAAATATTAAACAGAAGTAAAAAATCAAATAAATAAATTTAAATTACATTTGCAAAGTACTATATATATATACAGAAATTAAAAGCTACTTCTTTTCTAGTGGAAAATCTTAGAAGGAAAACCAGACAGCAGACAACAGGCAAACTAGAGGAGAAAAGAGAAGAACTGGACCATATCATATTCCTTTGATCCCTTCTTTTTCAAGAAAGTGTAGGGTACTTCTCTAAAAGTGTTCAATACTGACCTTCCTTTAATTACTTTTGCATGGAAATCTAACACATTGCAATTGTAAGGCTGTCAGAACCATCCCTTACTTTATGTTCTTGACTTGGTGTCAGCTCACTCTCAGCTCTGGTCAGTCACATACATGACTTTGCATTTTTCTACATCAGAACTGCTGGAATCTGAATCAATCCCCATAAGAAGGAAAGGCATGTACAAAGTAATACTTCTTTCCTTTCCTACCTACTAGATATGAAGATATTCGTAGCAACAGATTTGAAGCACAACAAAGCTATCAGGAATGGATGAAATGGACAAGTAAAATATGAAACTTTAGAATAACAAAGATAAGCCAGTGATCAGGTCATATAAAGGTCCAATGTGTTTTCAATGCACAGAAGAGTAACAGTTCTCTTTAGTGAAGTTGAAACACACTAAATTTTGGAGCAAGATTCTCTCAGTAGTACAGATGTTCATGAGCCAAATAAAAGAACATGAAAATTAGCCAAGTCATTTGTTTTTCCAGACAAGAGTATGGGAACTTAATGCAAATTACTTCTTGTTTTTCAACCACAGCTTTTCTTTCTCTGTTCCAGTAAAATGAGCAAAATTAGAAGCAGTTACCCAAGAAGTTACTTCCAATAACCAGTAAAAAAGAAATCAGTGTATCCTTTTGTGAGACTACAGTGAGCAACATTTTATCCTAAGTCTCAGTCTTTAGACCCATAAAACCAACTTGAAGTTATTAGGATACTTACTAATGCATTCTCTTTTATCTGTAAATTGTCAAGTGCCACATTACCTGTTTAGAAGAGAAAAGTACAGAAAAAATTACTTAAAATATTACTTATGTAAGAAAAAGGAACACAATCACAATCCTACCAATCACTTATGAATACAACCTGAAAACCTTATTCCAGTTACAGAATAGCACAACAAATGTGTAATTTGTAAGAGCCACTAAACATGGGTTATAGACAAAATTTCAGTTGGAAGAGTAGACAAAAACATCACCAACTTAGATGCCTACATGTTTGTACTCTATTAAATACACCCACAATGATAGGAAGTCTTTCTTATTATTCACTTGGTGTGAATGACAACTGCAGCTCCATCAACGTAGGGTAGACTTAGAAAATGGTAACTTGTTTTTCATTATTTCACATAAAAGAAAAATCATGAATCACAGAGCCACAAAAACACATGCCTGTTTGCACAAACACATTAACTTTTCCTGACACAGACCACATAATAGGATTTCTAAATGAAACACTGGCACAGAATTATACCCGAGCAAAGCCCAAATAATACACCTCTTAGTGCTTTAATGCCAGATTCCTTAGAGTTATATTCCATTTGCAGTATAGGTATTAGTATTGCACAAATATTAAAATACATACAACCATGACAAGAGCAAAAATAAGGTGATGACCTACGTACGGATGGCACCTAACCCAGCCAGCTTCCCTAGGCAGTACATCAGCTGGTTTTCTGCATGACTACAGCGTAACGAAGGGAAATGTTTTGATACATTCCCCGAGAGCAGCTACTCCACGTACCTGCACTATCCCGGCTGTTTCACACATATTATTTACACACATTATAACTGAAATACACGGCTCCCCAAGCACCCCGTCAGCTGCACCGGCACCCAGCGCTCCCGCCACCCGGGGCACTGCGCCATGAGCCCGCCCACAGACCCAACAGCACCATCGTGCTTCCACCCAGCACCCGAGAGAAGGAATAGGAGAAAAAACAGGGGGTTATCGATGTCGGCGGTTTCCTCCCTCGAAGCGCTCCAAGGCCAGCGCCGTGCGCCCACGCCCCCGCCCCACAGACGGACGCGAGGGAGGGGGTGCCAGAGACGACGGGCACACAAGGACCGACAGTCCTCCAAGGGAGCGGGGACGTGTGCGGCCACACACCGACCGCCCGTCTCGGAGGGCCCCGGCCCCGGAACTCGCCCGCGGCTCACAGGGGGCCGCAAACCCACCGCCCGTCCCTCAGAGGGGCCGGCGGTCCCACGGCCCGCGGACCCCTCGGGGTAACCGCAGCCAGCGAGACCCGCTCGCCCTGTTCCCGGTGACTCCGGCGGCCCGGCGGACACGGGGTGCCAGAGGGAAGGGGCTCCTTACCCCCCCATATGCCCAGCTTGAGCTGAGACTTGTTCAGGTTCTCCACATAGTCGCCCAGGAAGCGGTTCAGCAAATCCGCCACCACGGATTCCAGCACCATGGCGTAGGCGGCCCCTCAGCCGCGGCCGCCGNGCCGAACGAGCGCGCGGAGCGGGGCGGGGCAGGGTCGACGCGGAGACACATGGCGCCCCCTTGTGGCGCGGGACAGCGGCCGCAGCCGCGGCTCCCCCGGCGCTTCGCGGGGCGAAGAGACCGCGTGAGGGAGGAGCAGCTCCGGGCGCCGTCCTGACACTGGCACCGCGCCCCGGCTTCTCACCCGCGGGCACCGTCCTGTCACCGGCATCGCGCCTCGGCTCCTCAGCAGCCCCGGAGAGCCGTGCGGGTTGGACTGGAGGCTGGCGGGGGGGCGATGAAGGCGGCCGGCCCAGCGGCCCTGAGTTCCCCCTCAGGCGGGTCCCGCCGAAAGCCGCTCGGGTGCGGCCCGTTCGCCTGTGTGGGGCCGCGGAGCCGCATTTGGGGCCCTGCCGGTGCTGATGCCGTCCCACGGCGAATTGTTCACGTCAGTTCACCTGGGATTGACGGAACCTGGGTGTGCTTAGAGTGCCTTAGAAAACTATTTATTATTTTAAAACTGTTAATTAAACTGTTTAAACAGTTAATCTAGCAGCTCAGGAAGCACACAGAGGAAGTAAACACAAATGAGAAAAAATCTCAAAGCCCGGATATTTTAGAGGTAATAGCATGCAGAGAAAATACGTAAGAACATGCTACTCCATGTGGTGAACCTGCAGGTAGCGATGTCAACCCTGGAACAAATTTTTAAATCTCTGGGGGGCTAATCTCAAACTGGTTCTGTAAAGTTATTCTAAACTCATAGGAGCTCAATTATTCATGGAAGCACAGCACTTGGTAGCTCAAAATGGCACATTCAGTCTAAAAATGTATTCCAGAGAGCAGAAAACGGTATTAGCAATAGGATTCACCCTCAGAAGTATGTGAAAATACATCAAGACCACATAAATATGATCACAGTGAGACAAATATTGCTTTAAACTGCGTTCAAATTCTTCACAAATATTGTGGAGCTTAATGCAAGCAGATTTTACAAAACCACAAAGCTGAGGGAAAATATTTAAGTTTGACAAAGGACAGGTCTATCAGCTACTCTGGTTCTGTTACAGCCTGTGTTTCAGGCTTGCAAGCTCCCTCTTGCTGCAGTTAAGTTACATCCAGAGAGCTTTGCTAGGAACACTTTTGAGTGTATTTGAATTGTGGACACTCACCCTCATCAAAATGCATGTGTCAAGTGCATTTTCGGTTTATCAAATCATATGTGATAAAGCACAGAGTGCAGTCCAGAGGATGCAAGCAGCACAAAAGGTTTTATCACCTTTTCACATGGTGTTCAGAGGCAAAGGGCATACCTGTACCTCATTACTATATATATACATACAGACATACACACACACATACACATATATATATATATGCCTACCTTTATCTTCAATTTATTTGTTTAATTGTTTTGTACAGTCTTGGCTTTTCCCGTCATAAGGAAGAGACAATGGAAAAAAGCATATCAGGAAATTGTGAATAAACCTCCTGCTGCCATTCCATTAGGTAATGAATTTTCATTTGTTATTTTTAAAAATGAAGTTTTGAAAGTTTTTAATTTCTGTATATACAAACCACAGCTGAATAACTAAAGCTTAAATAAAAGTACTGGCTAATTTGGGGCAGCTGTATAGTCAATTTAAGAACAATTGTGCAAATCAATGGTAGTAAATTTTCTCTGCAACAATTACACAGTATAGCCAGGATGATATATCCATTTTCTATTTCATTTTTTGTAACGGTCATCATTTCTGCACTGAAAAAAAAAACCCAAAGAAAAGTTAATCACAACTATAAAGGGTGTTGAAAACCAAAAAAAGTAATTTTTATGTGGTTAATAATACCCTGATTGACTAAAGTCTTGTTCTAAAGAACTTAAAGAACTCCATGAATTTATAAAATCATCTTGTTTGAGAAAATGGCCTCAAGTAGCCCCAGGAGAGGCTTAGGTTGGATATTAGAAAAAATTTCTTCACCGAAAGGTTACCAAGCATTGGAATAGGCTGTGCAAGGAAGGGGTGGAGTATCCGTCCCTGGGGATATTCAAAAGACCTGTGGATGTGGCTCTTAAGGACATGGTTTAGTGGTGGCCTGGGCAGTGCAGGGCAAAAGGTTTGACTCGATCTCAAAGGTCCTTTCCAACCTAAATAATTCTATGCTTTCCCAGAAAACATAAGCATAAGATGTAGTGGATCAAAAATTGCTCCCAAAGGAGTGTGATTTAACCTGGAAAAGATCACCAGCCAGTCACATTTGTGTCAGATATCTCATTTCAGTAAATCCTACATAGATTTTTTAAAATAAAAGGAAAATGAAATGGAATTAAGAATGGAAAACCTGTGAGCAGTTTTATTAGATATTTTATCAATCGTATGTGTGGTTTAAATACTGCAATATTACTTAAAAATAAAGACACATTATTGCACCTCTGTTACCAACAATCCATTGTTAATCTCCCTGAGCCTCCCTTGCAGATAGGATACCACTCAAAAATGACATTAATGCTGCTCTGTCTGTAGGTAGGTGCCATTCCTTGTGTGTTCTCAATGAGAAAGGCAAACAGTCCAGACAGGGTGGGGGGAGGGAAACAACCCCAAAACCCCCTCATCCACAGTTATATGACGTAAGAATTCTGTATCTAGGAGAACAGATCCAGGACAAACAGAATACACCTTTCACTGAATACACAGATAATGTTCATTCTCCCTGGGGAAAACCCCAAGCACTCTACTCACCTTTTCCTAATGATTGGTTTGATAAATATGAATTGAATAATTAGTTTTACTCAGCTGAAAGTCATCAAAAACATGTTTTAGTTGCTGTATAAAGGTTTCTTTTATATTATTGCAGCACTTCTTAAGTAAGAAGATCTGATGATTCCATCACTGCACTAATTTACTAAAAAAAATACAAATACAAGACTGTGACCCTTAACTTTGTAGGTATGCTCTTTTATGTGGCAAGATTTGATTCAACTTTTCAGGGAAACCTTTACCAAAGATATGAAGCCTAAAAAAAGACAAGAAATCTGCATGGAAAGTATCAGGTAGAGGTTCAGTTTTATGAATAACTGCAACAACAAGTATTTGTTTAGAGTTGCCTGTTATGCAATCTTGCATACATAAATAAATAATAGCCACAGCAGTTCTAATCTGAGGTGGGTACATGGGTTGATAGCTCAATAGCCAAGCTTTCTTCTCCTATTTTACTGCATTAATATTACAAAATCTCAGCTCCTACTCTCTGACTGTTGGCAAGTGAACAGATGGCAAATTTTATCCACTGTACCTCACTAAACAGAATGTATGCCTATTAGCAGTTGGGAAATCAGTCAGATAATGTTGCATCAACTCTCATCACAAAGTCTACAGAGATAAGAGAACTTTGTGGTGGGTTCAATCAGGTTGCCAAAAGCCAAAAGTGTTTGGACAACTTTAGAAATCTCTAAAAAGCAGTTATGCCACAGCCTCTCTGAGCAGCCAGTTCCTTGTCAACTCTGATTATGAGGGATGTTTCATTCCTTACAGCTACTGAGGGTTTCCCTTGTCACAATTTTGGATTGTTGCAGTCTCAAAAGTAGCTATATACTTAAAGCACATATTTTTGGACCTAACTGATGGAAAAGATCAATATTCCTGATCTTGCCAATTTGTCTTTTCTAAAGAAAAGTTTAATATGCTGTAGTAGTATTTGATTCTGGGGTTAGTCTTATTTATCGTTTGATTTAAAATTTTTATAATAACTTCATTTTGCACTGTTTCTAATCTTTTTTTCTAAGTAATACACAGGAGATTTCATTAGTGCTGAATGCACTTGTAGACAATAAGTGAAAACAAAAGGTGCTTAAACAATTATGTCAAATACTAGAATAAACACCCAAATTACAAGGACTAGAGTAGCAAAATAGTTAAAACAACTGATACTACTTAGAACACTGCTAACAATTAAGACATTTCTTAGAAATTTTTGCAACACTTAATCTTATTAGCAGTAAGTAAACCCAACAAATTAAGATTTATTAAGATGTCTGATACACTAAGAAGATGCCAACACATAGCAATCTGCTTTCCCTTTTCCCTTGTAACAGCTGGAGAGTCTCAATTCTCAGTGGAGAGAATTGAGATCTGCAAAAAGCTGTGATACTGTTTCACTGTGTGTCCTTTCTCTCTCTGATCAAACAATAAAATATAGAAGACTTGCTGTGCACAAATATGTAAGAAATAAATTATATGCAAATAGAAGCCTGTCTTATTCATGAAAATAACTTCAGTCATCTGCAGAAACCCCAGTTCTGTTTCTCAGAATAACTTTAAACCAGACATGTTGTCTAAATCCTAATATAATAATTATATTTTTGCTCCTATAAAAATGCCACATCTGTTTATAAATAAATAAATGTGCACCCATTATCCTCCAAGACAAACTTTGCATAAAATTATCCTCACTGGTTTCTATAAAATACATTTTCAGAGAAATCTAGATTTAAAAAATTGGAATTTGCACTGACCTTAGTTAAAAGACTAGCCCCAAAGATCTTTACAGCTTTCATGTGATTAGAAAAAACAAGGACAGCAAAGTGTAAACACCACATGGTATGAAATAATGCTATTTCCACAGATGAGGACAGCTCCATGGCCAATCTGACTGTGACAGGTGGTTTTCAACGGAGTTTGAAGAATAATTTCCTTTATCTACTGCACCTTATCAGCATCTGAAAGATTTATTATACAATCTGCATTTCGGCATGAAATTTCTAGGCTAAGGGGCTTAGTTTATCTTATCAGTATTGATCACATGCATGTCATACCAGCTGAAGTTTGGAATCTAAATTGTATTGCTGTATTTTATCCTGAGCCAGGGAATCTTCAAAAAACATCTAAGTTCTGTCATAAGAAGAATCTAACTTAATTTTTCATGAGGACTTTTTCTGACAGAATTTTTGAGAGTCACAGCTTTTTGTTTCAGTGATATGCTGTGAAGATGAAAATGCCACCAGTTGGGTAGAAAATTGGTTGAAATAAAAATGTGCTTATTTTAATGAATATGCTGCCTTTAGGTGGGGAACAAAGCAATAGTAGTTTACTCTGGACTAAACATATTTATTTTAAATTATAAGTGTAAATTCATTCATGGATAAGGACTTGAATTTATTCATTGTGAAAGCACACATAAACACCTATTAATCCAAAGCCAAGCCATTGCCCTTCCTAGAAATTTCGGGTTTTTGCACATTCACTTGGACATTGGAAGAGTCCTTCAGCAAAACCCACTAAGTCATAATGAGAGAATTACAGTCTTCTGAGCAGATTTTTAATGCAATTGTGTTCTTTTTCTTCTTTACCCTCTTGTACACTGGCTGGGTACTTCAAGGGGTGCAAAATCTCCTATTGAAAGCTGAACTTGTGCAGGCTACTCCCCAGTGGGTCACACATTCTCCAGACCCTGCAAGGCCACACTCAAGAGAGGGTGAGTTGCTGGGTTTGGGGATACATCTTTTCATACACCTCAGCAAGATTGCCAAGACTGGGGGTTACTGTAATCTCTCTTTACAGAAAAACATTGTCTTTATATTGCCACTTAATTGTTGAAACTAACTTTCATATGAGGAACTAACTTTTAAATGGCATTTTTAAAGCTTATCTAAATTCAGAGTTTATTGTATTTCAATTGAAGATAAGTACATTTACCATTCCAGCTTTATTGTTTTATATGCATAATCTGGGTATTTATTAGACCAGGATTCTCACATAAGAAGTAGGTACATAGCCAAATGTAAGTAGCAAGTTATCAGTTATTCCAGAAGTGAGGCACTTGAAGGTCATAAAATACAACATACTTGAATACTGTACTTGAACTCACATACTATCTGCCCTTAAATTCTTTATTCTTTAGTTCTTCTCGACAGATAAGAGATACTAAGCAGCTCAAGCCTGATTTTAAGACCAAAAGTTTGCCTCAAATGTCACTCTTATATTTGGCCTTCCAATGTTCTCTGGAACTTTAGTATTCTTTGCCTTTTTCTAACATTTAGATACTTAAAGCTGTAGCCAAGAGTTGCAACTTTTTTCCCCACAGGCAACGTGACAGTGCAACACTGCCACCACCCAAACAGGAGATTCATGTAAGTATTGATACTGCTCTAGTGAAATCCTGACTTCACTTCCATTGGATTATCAATAGTGATAGTTCATAACATGGTTGTAGATGTCAAGTTTGACACTCAGATTGTGCTGAACCCATGTTTTTCAAGGCTATAATTCAACTGTGCCAAATCAGAAATTGGCACTAGAGTGAAATGGTCACCTCAGCAGAAAGGCTCCTTGTTTGGTACAGCTCTCCTACAAATTAGTGCCACTTCCTTTTCCTTGTCCTTCACTTGATATTTTATGAATAAACGGCTTTCCATAAAAACAGAGAGGAAGAAATGCCAAAGAATTGAGTTCTTTGGCAACATCCTACTCAGGTTGATTTTTTGACAGTTCTAGCTGTATCCCAGTCTTTGTGACCTCTTAGGTACAAAGTGGATTGTACACACAGCCTCTTGTATGCTGCTTAGGAAGCAATAAAGGCAACCTGGCCTAGACTATATGTTAACTATTTGTAGAAAATATTGCAAAACACAAACCCTTAATTTTCAGAGTATTACACAGCCCTAAATGCCAACATTCAATAATGAAGCTATTTATAGATTAACCTGATTTCAGAAGCTTGCTTTTCTCATGAAACATTAACTCTCTGCATATTCAGCATACCTGACTTGGAAAGGCTGAAGCCTATGGATACAAATTGTATTTTAAGTTACTGTATATATTGTAAGCTGTCACTTATCAGTAGGAAGCTATTTAACAATACCTAATAAAATAGCTTAACAACTGCCTTTTACAGGTGATTGGGTTTTTTAGGTGGAAGGTTGTATTTGGCAGATGAGAAAGAAATTAGGAGCCTCTGCTTGCCCTGTTTCTACATCTTTATTTTTGAGAACAGGAATCATATGTACTTTTTTCCTGGTGTTACTATAACAAAGAAGTACTCTGTTAAATAAACACGTACCTGAATTAGACACTCACATGCTGTGCTGCAATAGTCTGTACAAATCAGATTATTGGAATGACAAATCTCTTGGTTTATGCATTAAAGAATGCAAAGTAGTAATCCTGAACTACAGACACATACCAAATTGCTTGTTACCTTACACATTATACCAAATCCTAGTCATGTAAAGGGGTTAACTGCATGGACACAGGGATCTATCTGAATTCCACTGTTAGATCAGAAACCACTCGTGTTCAAACCTTTCTTTATTTTAATCTCAGTTTAAAAATCCTTTAAAATACCAAACCAAATATTTTCGATCCAGCTGACACCTCTAAATAGTAGTCTCCAGCACACCTTGTAGCCTGCCTGTCCTTGCTGCACTTATTCAACTTATTCACCTATATAATACCAGATTCTGTCCTGGGTAGATACCCAGGTATTTTGTCCCAACATGAAGCATTTCTCCTGAAGATAGTCTGTGTCATTTCAATTTTTATTTTCTCTCCTCTAAAATGCACAGGATAAAATCTACACAGAGTTAAAATTAGAAAGAATAGAACAGTCAGTCCTCATTTTAAAAACCAAGGACTGCCAAACATAGAAGATATCTCCTGATCCTCTGGAAGAAGTTGAAGTCAGCATGGAGATGCACAGCCTCCAAAAAAAATTCAGCTTGAAAGCTGGCAAACTCTCTGGTGAGACAGTGTTCTCCTATGAGGATCAATGCAGCTGAGCACACCTAAGGGTATAATTGCCTACAAAACACACAATCCATGTAGTTTGTCTGTGTTCGCTTCATGAGAACAGGGAGCACAACAAACACTTGCCATTACAGCAACCAGCAGACCAGATTCTGTATTCAGCATTTTAGTATAGCAGCACAAGAATAACATAGGAACTATGACTGTATTGTTGAAAATGTCTGGTCCGCAGTGACATTTCTCCCCTGTAGAGGCTCTGGGACCTGTGAAACTGATAGCTGCTCTTGGAAAAATCCATGGAATGAAACTGGGAGCATGAGATTTTTGTGTACAAAGTACAGAGCCGGTCAGTATAAGTGCCTTTGATGAGCTGAATTTTGCTGGCATCCTACTTCTGAAACTTGTCACCAGCTTGAAAGGGGCCCACCTCCAGTCTCTGTCAGAGTTTGAAACAATCCTTCCGCTGCTCTAGACTCCATAGGAACACTCTGTGTGTACTTCTGCCATTAAAATGGTCAAATCTGAAGATGACACTACTTCTCTTGAGACCAAGAAAAATATTTGAAGTCAGTGAAATAATAATGATTTCCATGACACAACAGTTTGGCCAATAATCACATCGAATTTTATTGACTTTGAGAATACACAATTTTGAGAAAAGCTGCTGTAAATTATAACAGTCTCTAAGGCAGAGATACCAAGAAGTAAATAAAAAAGTTCTTTGACACATAAGCATTTAAGGTATAGTCACTGAAGTGTCCTGTCACCCACACCCTTGAACTCTTGCTGGCATTTGTCAACATACGGATCATCTGAGAGAATCACCATCGCCTGATTTCCCATTTCCTTTTAACAAGGTGATCTGCAGGAACAGATGTATTTCTTGCCTAATGCCCTCAGTCAGCTGCTTTTACCACTGAGGTAAAAGTTATGCAGGAAGGAAAACACTGAGCAGATGGGTGTGTTTACAAGGGAGTTAAACTGTGTGCAGAAGCACCACTGTTTCTGGGAATCAGTGTAGTCAGGAAAGGATAAAAGCATCTCATAATTAATTAAGGCATCAGTCAGTTCAATCATATAGGAGTTTTTCAGGCTGTGGTTGGCAAAAAAAGGTTTTTTCCAATTTTTCCATAGTTAATGCTAATAAGCTCTATAGAAATACGTTTTTTCACTTAAAAAAATATTTTGTACAACAGTAGCTTTTAATGAATATGTAAGAAGCACTAAGAATATGTAACCATAGAATTTAGACTGAGATTTGAATAGTTCAAACACCAAAATACAACCAATTTACGTACTGTAAAGACAAGACATGGCAACTTAGGTACATTTACAGCAGTTTAGATTTGTACTTTTTTTATGAAAGAAAATGTGTTCAGATTACATGGAAGCTCCAAAACTTCAGCGGACACAGAAGAATAATCTTGAAAAATATAATTAGCACATTAATTATTATGTGTTCTCAGATGAAATAAGAATAAAAAAAGAAGAATTTTTCCAGTTACCTAACCTAAAATAGATAGTTGGGTTCTTTCTGAGATTTTCATTTGTAGCACAGAGGGATGAACACCAGCTCTGAAGAGGACATAAGTTTAAAGACTTCCCACTTGGAGAGGACTGAGTTCCACAAATTGTGTCCAAAGTGCACAATTAATTCAGCCAGTGCAGAAAATCAGACAGTACTGGTTTGTAGAGACAGTCCATAATTAGCTGAAAAGCAAACTTCAGCTCATAATCCTGTTGAATAAATTGAGATCAAAACAGAGTGATCTGAAAGTTGGCCATATTGATCTATGGTTGTTAATCCTGAGGCTGGTCCAGAGATGAACCTTTATGCAAAACCCTTGGCAAGCTTTGTGCTCATATAGGTAAAGGCAACAAATAATGAAAGGGTAAACAATAGCTCTGCAACTGCAATGGGATCTTCAGGAGAAAGTGTTGGAGCAGAAAATGGCAAAGGGCGTGCTTAGATCTCTGTAGTTCCTTAACCCTGGCTAAAGAGGCTTTATCCTCTCTTGCAGTCAATGCCCTTCATTCAGCAAAGCCTGGCCCTGGCAATCCCAGGTTGCTCAAGTCCTCTGTTACACAGGCCTTTACCAAAGGGAAACAACTCCTGTTTCAAACACCTGATGCAAAATTAACAAATAGCAATTCTTCTCTTTAGTGGGCACACGCTCTGATTACGAACTGTACTAGATTTATGACTTAATAAAGTTGTGAACACACAATCTAATCTGAACTGTCATTCTGGTTGGATTATAACATTGCTCATTTTAGTTTATAGTAGTTGAGCCTATGTGATGTGCTTCTGTAATCCTAATATTTACCCTGATCATTTAAAATAACAAAATACAAAAAAGCACACAGCACTAGATTATTTCTTAATATTTAACAGCCCTTTGCAAGTTTCTCAAGAAACACAAGTTAGGACTTCTAAAAACATAGGCCTTCATTAGAGTAGGCCACCCCTTGTGAAGAAAGATGAATTCGAATGTATCCACTAGCATGATCAGAGGACAGGTGAACATACTGTACAGGAGAATAATAGAAGAGCTTGGCTAGCAAACTGAAGAATGATAGGGATACAGCTTAGTTCTTATGGCTTCCTTTTTTGGAGGAGGTAAATTCTAAAACCAGAGATGATGTTCCTCTCAATTTTTATGATTTGAATATTTTTTTTTTAATATTTCTTTACTTTAACAAGGCTCCCATTCCTGTTTAGCCACACCACTTTCTTTGTGATTTAGTCTTTTTGAAATCACATTAGATAGGGGTGAATATATCCAAGTCTTTGATAAGAGTTCTTTAAATCCTCTCTGCACATCTTATATTAAATCTCCTTTCAGAAGTCTCTTCATTTGTCTTCTTTTATGTATTACTGTAGTAAATCATGTTTTTCCTCCTCCAGGGTTGGTATTTGAGTACATGATGGTCTCTACTGCAAATCACAACTATTCATCCGCTATTATGTATCTTGCATACTAGTTTAGGAATATGTCAGGGCTGATTTCTCATGCTGTGGGTCTCTGGCTACTCTGAACCAAGCAATTACCCTGCCATGTGTCCCAGCACAGCATTTACTCAATATGTCCAGGCAGCTTGAGTTTCTCAGTCTCACATCTGTTATAATTTCATGGTCAGCATTTGGGTTTTATGACAGATGATCTTATTTCAGCTGCTCTCACTTTAAGCACAGCATTTCATAGAATTTCAATTCATAGAATTTCAGTGTTGTCATATACTTAGAAAATAAAATTTTAAAAAATAAACTACACACAGAAAAAATAAAAAAGAAAATCAAAGCACAAGAGTTATTAATTTTTATAACATAAGACTATAGTTTGAAATATTTGGCATAGACTTCTTGCATGCTCATCATTCCTTAACAGGCTTGTAACATCCTCAGGTTAGTTGTCCCTAAACTTCAATGCTTAGCCATGAAAATTTTCTGTTCTCTCCTCCATCAGGAATGCTGGATGAGCACTTTCCTGGTAGATACTTATGAATAACTCTTTTTCTAAGGCAAATAGGAACTGTCTGGTGCCAGGGTGGTTCTTTTAGATCCTGATAAATAGGGTTGTCTCAGTACTAGACAATTGAGGGAATTAATTATTTTCTTCACTAATGGTGCTCCAAAATGGTTTCCATGCAGTTTTACCTCATCCAAGCTATGGGCTCTTAGCTCTGTGCCAGCACAGAGTGGGGGGAAGGGTATGTGCCAGGTTTCCCAGACCAAACAGCCTGCTCAGCTCACAGCCACAGATAGCAGAGTTCGTGGCAGCACCTCCTCTGTTACCCTCCTCCTTTTGTTTCAGCCCTCTGTAACCTGAAGCTCTGTTTTGAAGTACAGCAGCATAATCCCCGCTCAGACTTCCGAGAAAACCACCAAATTGTGAGCAAGAGCTGTGAGACCTTGTGTCAGCTGGGGCTGGACAAAATGAGAGAGAGAACTTTACAGATAGAGGCAAAATTGTTGAGATAGAGAATGTCACTTCCTGGAAAGGCATAAAGACCTAAATCAAAAACAGGGATTCAAGGATGGCAACTCAGCAACTCTGAGGGTGAGCCTGTACCAGGGAACAAGTGAACACTGTTTTCCCCTGATGTTCTCAGGTCCCTGCCAGCTCTCCTCAGCCTGGGAACTTGTCAGTCTCAACTATATGCATAAGACAACAAATAATTGCTTTGTAGCTTAAAGGTGTGTGTATCCTGCTTGCACCACCTCTTTCTACACACTCAGTTGCCAAAGGCAAATGACAGAGAAGAAAGAGGTCACCTCCACTATGCCACAGCTGCCAGCATGGCCAGGATGCCTCACAAGATGTCTCCCTGAATTATGGTTCATACCCTGCATACAGGGAAAAACCTGTTGGTGCTTTGATACATGCAGGCAGACTGCCACTAGATGGAAAAAGCAAAATCTGTTCACTTGTAGCAAATGCTGGGGGGCGGGAACCAAACCATAAAATTAATACAAACCACAAAATAAACATCTGATCATCATTCACACCTACTTCTGAGTATCAAGTTTTATGGCCTACCAGTTCATCAGGGCCACTGCCAAAAAGACCTCCATTCCTCCTAGTTGGCACACAGAACATGGAAACACAGACCAGGAATCCTACTGATACTCAGTAGACACAAGGTTACAACGAGAGCTGCTGTTTTAAAGTATGATACAACTTTTCAAAGAGGACTAGACTAATTTTCCTGCTTTACCTGTAAAGATCCTTATTTACCCATGTGACTGTGGAAAGTTTATTGCATTTATCCACAAACCAAAAGGAAGTAGAGATTAGTCTTTAATGTCAGACAGAATCTGAATGTCTGCCTAAACCAACACAAACTAACTACTCTATAATCTCTCAGTAAATTAGTTTTTCTGGGACTGGAAGATGCCAATAAGCTTAAAAACAGGAAGCTGAAAATAAGGCACCAGCAAAATGATATCATTTGTTTAACACAGTAAGGAGGAAAATTCAAGAAATGTGTTGGCCATAAGGTGGCCATTTTTCCTTCAATTTGTTCCATAATTTGGATTTGATAAATTCTTCAATGAATGCATGTAGCCTGCAGGCATTCATTCCTAATCAACAGCATTCATCAGATTTCCTCTGACTCCAAGTGACTACCCAGGCTGCCTTCCCTCATCATCCTCTGCCCTTTGACCAATAATTTCCCACTCCCAATATCCTTCAGAAATAACTTGGGAAGCTTCTGCTCCAGCAAAGATCTGGCTGTTTCCTGTGATGGTAGCAATCACGTTAATGTTATACTTTTGAAATAGGTTGTTTTAAAACAACTTTCAGAAAATACACATTAAAAAATAAATTCTATTAACCTGGGATATTTTATCCTCAAACCCCAAAAAAATGGTTCTGCTACCTGAGAAACTGCTGCTATTGTTGATTTTCTTACCTTGACCAGTGCAGCTACAGTCCCTCCCAAATCTCCATTGCTTTACCTCTTCTGCTAGTTTGACTCTCTTCCCTCTTTTGTCTTTTCAGAGTCCCAGTTCCTTGAGCTGTTTTCCTGCTGAGTCCTTGGCCATCTGGGCTGGTCCCCCCCAGCCACCGCTGCCTTCCCAGAGTCACTACCCACTCCTGCAGAGGGCTGCCATGTCCTGCCAGCTCCCTGAGGTGACCCCTCCCTCCTCTTGGTCTTCACTCCTCCTTCTTTATCATACATCCATTATGTTCTAGCACAGGACCAATGTAAGCACAAAAAAATACAAGCTGTGTGTTGGGCCCAGAGCAACTTTGATGGACAAAGTCTGACTCTGTTTGCATGCATGGGCCGAACAGGCTTAATTACTCTTTAGAGTTCATGTACACACAGCTTGTTCAGAAACAAGAAAAATTAAATCATTTTCTCACTAAAATACAGCCTGGGGTTAACATCTGGGCTAGAAAACATGAGACCAAAACCTTGTGATTTGACAAAGTTAGGAATGACTGAAATCCAGCTTCAGTGACAAGAAATATCAAGCAACCTAAATAACCAGCTTTATGAGTTACAATTGTAATCAGCTTCCTAATGTTTCTGGTACCTGTTCATTACCAGTATTTCTCTGGAGCCATTTTTCAAGAAAAGTTATAAAAATAACCTGGTTTTGTAGGTTATTTTTACACAGCTGTTTAGAGCATGATACACTCACCTGGTGAAAGGATGTTAAATCAGCTTAACAAATATTTAATCAAGCTACAGCACAACTTTTCTCCTCTCTTTCTCTAAAGGCAAATAGCTGTGCCTTGTGGTTGCTGTAGTTACATCTTACTGGAAAAGCATCCAGGCTGTTCTCCCTTTGGGTTCAAGGCTTCCTTCCTTCCTGTGGGTCAGCTAAAACCCTAACTATTGCTTTTTAGAGAGAAAATCTGCTATTGCCAGGATATTTCACTGGCTTTGTGAGAGAGTGTATATGGGTTTTCAGGGGTTTAAGGTGAAGTGTTGTTTGGTGAAGTTGGATTTTTGGGGAGTTTGGGGGATTTTGGAGTTGGACTTTTGGGGGAGGAGGTTGGTTGTGGTGTGGATTTTAGGAGGTTTTGTTTGGTTTTTACAGAATATTATCTGAGAGTGCTGAAACAATAACTCTGTAAAGTTCATTACTATTATATATTCACTGAAATAAAAGGTCAGAACTTATGTAATGAGATATATAGCTGTTCCTCCTCTTCATGAGGTGTAAATTTTGTTAAAGCTAATAAAAAACAAATCAGAAGAGATTTAGGCATAGCATGTTGTTCCTCAGAGAGCCTTTCCTTTCCCAGAAATACAATGGGTTTTTTTTAATTCCAGCACTGAATTCCACTCAAAGAATGGTAATTATTTGTGGTTTAAGTTGCATGTATCAATGTTCAGACTTAATTAGATTGTTGACTGTGGCTGCCTGGGTATTTGCATGAGTGTGACTGCACATGAGCTCTCTGCTCCAACAGATGGTGGAGTTCCAGCATGGAGGCAGTTTCACTGCTGGGCAGTGCCAGCCCTGCAACACTGAACATGTGCCAGACTTGGAAATAGAAGGGACCTTGTTCTGCTTCAACCTCAGCCTTGTCCAGCATCATGCAGTGACACTTGGAGGTCTTTCAAGAATGTGTGTCACAGGCCCTGCTAGAGCAGATAGGAAAAATAGCATAACTACTGTACAGTTCTGTGCTCTATGAAAGCTGCTCCCATGCACATTTACAAAGTTGCTACTGAATAATGAAAGGACGTGAAAACATCTCTTTCTAAAGACATGTATGAAATGTATGTTTTCCCACTACTAAATAAAAGTGAACAATATAGTACAAGTTGTAAAGATGGAATTTGCTTTAGGAGAGTACCAAGGAAGAAGGGAAAGGTAAGCAGTATCTAATGGATATGACATGTTTGTTAAACTATTCCTGTTACTCTAATTCACTAAGCCTAGCTACACCCATTCTTCTGTGTCACTTCAGAAGCCACAGTCAACAACTCCTAAATGGATCACTAGGGGCTGGACACCCTCTTTGCTGAATTGCAGCCATACAAATCCAGCTTCAGGGCCAACACATTACCTGCTGCAGGTGTTTGGAAATGACTGAGATAGGTAAGTAAATTACTGATGAGTTAATACAGGAAGAAGGGATAAAAATAGCATAGAATCCCTCAGGCTGCAAAACATACCAGATGATAGAATAGACTTGTAAAATCTTTGGTGACAAAAACCAGTGAGTAGGGAACAATTGTTCAGTGTTTCTTCTTGTCTGCAGATTGTCAAATGAAGATAGTAGATAGTTCAAGAGAAGGGGAGACACTTTTTCACATAGTGCACAGCTAAAGTATGAAGCACTTTGCTGCAGGAATGAATGTTTACATAAATTCCAAAGACTCTACAAAAAATTCTTAGAGGAGAAACCTGTCTGGCAGTTTTAAACACAGCCAAATGGGTTGCATATCAGAAAGCCCCAAAGCAACCTCAGCTCTGAAGTCTGGGCTGTGTCACCTGAGCTGCCCTTACACTCCTCTGCCCATCACTATTGCAATATCCTGCCTCAACACTACAAGAGCTTTGGGTTTCACCAGGTAGGTGGCCATTCCCATCTTCTGTCCTTTGCCTGCAGGACTATAAACCTAACAGCAGCATTAGTGGGCAGTACTGTGGGCAGAGCACGGCGCCACCGTGGACTTGGGTTCCTTGTATGGGGAGTTCACTTGCCTGTGGTTTGAACTCACCACATCTCTAGAGAGAGAGACAAGTTTCTTCCTACTGCTGTGTTTATTTCTAGCAATTTGCTCAAACATGGACTTTCACCATTGAAATGTAACAGCATGAATATGCAAATAGTAAATCCCCGTCAAAAAGTAATTTAGGAAGACACCAGGTACCTTATCTCTCCAGTTGCATCGTGACTTATCACAGTTGACATTTCAGTAAGGCTGTAGTAGCAGATCCAAATTTGAACATTCGTAGGGAGAAGATGCAATACAGCAGCTTTGATGTCAATAGAATGTCAGTCTCTGTCGACTTAGTTCAGATTGAACTTAATTGCAGGAACTGCATTAATAGTCAACATAAGCCATCTGTTTAAACATCTGTTTTGAAAAGAACTGCCATGTACAATAAACATGCTCAACTGTAATGACTCACATATCTGTTCATGTGAAATGAGGATTCGGCAATTTCCCTGACAAAAACATTCAATTACGGGTTAAAAGTATTTTTATATCAAGTTAATTTGTTTTCATGGCAGGTCCAGTGATCTGACTGTTCTGAGGCAGTCTGGGAGGCATGTTCACTGTAGAGCTGATGAACCAAACTGTTTGGCCAACTTTGCCTCAAGAACCTGTTTGGTAAGTCAAAGCTGCACCAAGAAACATCAGCAGCTCATGGCACTAAGTGGCTGACTGGCACACAGTTACAGTTGCAAAGTGTTCTTCAAAACATTTGTCCAGGTGCACTTGGAGGCTGGGTACTGTGTCCCAGGTGTGAAGCAACTCTTAATTCCAAAGCAAACCAAGTAAGCCTGGTGGTACTGGCAGTCTGGCTGAGTGCTATGTGTACCCACCCTGGGCTCATGAAAGGGATAAGCATTAGCCTTGATTATACATTATACTGAGCCCTGATCATGCATGGGGGGAAACTTACTCTCTCGTTTGCAAGCCAAAGCTGCTTCAAGCAGCTGACACACCTGAGCCATTATGCGGTCCGTGGACTTATTCAGCAGCAGCATAAATTATGAATCTGCTTTCATACACACTGAGCAGGGACATAGAGTCTGGCTGTGTGCTTCCCTCTCACATGCACAGAGTAAAATCCTGTCATATTATTGGCAACACTTATTGGTGCTTGTATACAGAGACTCAGAAACTGGAAGGGGTGGGGGAATAGGAGGGAGGAAAAACCCCATATGGTCAAGGCACATAATGAATTAGTAAATCCAAAATCTTTCCTCACCTGGACAGTTAGCTTGACATCACCATGGCCTTGCTTTTTTGTTTTGTTTTCACCCCTAGAACCATTTTAAACTACTGGGAGATATAAATAGGTCTCTTATTTCCTAAAATATTCTATTGCACAAATTGCTTGTTCCAAAGAGGTGCAATGCTTCATTAAATTAGGAGGTCAATAATTGTGTTTTATGATGTACTTTAATATCACCAGTTTCCTCATTAAATGTTTTCTGCTTCATATACCTAAGCAAGTCCTGCTCTGTCAATGGATTTTGTTAATGTTTATATTTCAGTGACATTTAAGTGGACATGGTGCAGAAGAAACCTGTAGAACTAGAGCTCTGTGTGGTGTACTGGATTGCTACTTTCCCCTTACATCCAGTTATGTCTCATTTTGTAGTTTCCAGAAAATCTGGTAGCACAGCCTGTGTTAGTTTAACCACATGGGTATGGCTAACAAGTCTCCTCTCCGCTACCACTACTCAGTGTGTAAGAGCACCATGAGCAAGCCAAGGTGCAGTGTGCTGCCTCTTTTCAAATCAGAGAACTGTTACCCACATTTTCAAAATCAGTCACCAAGGCAGTGTGAGACATGTAGGTGACACTTCAGTAGCTTTGCAGAACCCAAAATGCTCATGTCATTAAATACGAATTAAAGTGGGGGTGATCCCCAGCTTTTCTTATGATGTATGCACTAGAAAATGATCTTTTTCTGATTAGCTGATTTATAAAATTGTTGGCACTGTTTTATGTGGGGATATTTCATGTTTTGTTTCAGGGTCCAGGCCTCCCTTCAATACACCCACGTTTCTGTTGTTGCTGTTATTATACCCACCTTTTTTTAGAGAGACCAATGGCACATAAGTGCTACTTTCACTTTTTCTTATTCCTCATAATCTGTACAACATAATAGGTGAAAATAGCATAATTTTCAGGTTACTTAGCTGGATTTATCCTACAAAGTTTAGATGCACAGATGTCAGTTAGAGACTACTCTGGTTTTCTCCAGATAACCCAGATCTGAGGTGTCCACCACTCACATAATCGTCACACAACAAAGTAAGGATAAAGAGGAGGGCACAGTGAGGCAGATGGAGAAGGCTGCACAGTGTCAGAGGGACCAATGGAAAGCACAAAGGGGTAAAGTTCCCCTCCCATCACACACAGAAATATAGTCCTTACTGCCACTGCTGCTACCACTATCTCAGTCCTGCCTTTTTTTTTTCCTTGTTTTTTAATGTTGCATAGGTGTAGCTATAGGCCTGGTATATTCAAGACAATGGTAAAAAGAATTTACTCTTCTGATGTATTCTGGGCAAAAACTTCTCTTCAGACATTGCCATATCTCATGTATGATAATACATGTTTATCTAGCATATTATTTTGCAATGAGGGTTCAGGGTCACTCTTCAGAAAAACATTAAACAACTCCTGTGTTCACTTTTAAACTGCTGTCAGTCTGGTTGATGCCCATACTGCAAATCTTTTCACCCTTTCACTTGACACACTTTGGTCCTGCATCCTGTGCAATCAAAAATCTTATTAATTTAGGTGCAATGAGCAGAGAAATGGATCATGACTGAATGCCAATGTTGTGTACTGGGAATCTATTGAAGAAGCAAGACTTCAGCCTTGCCAAATTATTTTTGTCAATATACTTTTCAGGTTTTAAGTCTTGCTTAGTTTTGTAACACTTGCATTTTATACTGATGACAGTGCATCTCACATAGGTATTAAAAGTTTTTAACTTGGCACTTAAGACATTCTGAGTTTCCCTTTGCATGTAATGTTAGCAGGGTCGGGCCACAGATATTTGTAGTACTTTAAAAAAAAGCCAAGATGGGTGAGACATCTTATATTATTACATTTCTGGTATTAGCAAAACATAAAAGCAATGCACAGAAAAGTCATCTCCTGCATTTGGAAGGTGAACCTGAGTAAAAGGAACGATGGCAGTGTGATTTGAGGAAGCAAAGATGGACCCAAATTTTTCTCAGTGCAACCAGAATGAACAAAAGGAAATGGGTGCAGATGAAACATGGGAAATTCCATTTACACAAAAGATGACACAGGAGAAGGAAGAGGAGAAAAAAGTCACTTTTTTACTCTGGGGGTGGGGAAGCACTAGGACAGGTTGCCCAGAGAGGATGTAGTCTCCATCCTTTGAAGATATTCAAAATCCAACTGAACATGGTCCTGGGCAGACTGCTGTAGCTGACCTTACTGTCAGCAGGGATCTCTGGCTCCCTGCCAGCATCAACTATGCCAGGATTCTAAAGCTGACAAAAAGTCATGAGCCAAAGCCATAACAAGGACTATTTTTCTTTAGAAAAAAGAGTTCTTATCAAGCAAAAATGAAATGTGAGTGGTACTCAGTCTTCAAATAGTGTTTCTTTACAACACTAGCACTGAGTGGAAATATAAATAAATGGAGCAGATTAGTTCCATACTGGCAGACCTTCCCTGCATTTTGGCTTTTGACTTTATCAGGTTTTTTCCAGTAACTTCCGAGATCATGCTGCATTTTGACCTTTTAAAAAGTCTCATGGATTAAATCTCCCTTTGGTTTTGTTCGTATTTGTGCAATTCTCAAGTGTTCTGCTCATCTCCTGTGCCCATGTAGTAACTTGTAAAGGTGACAAACCATTCCTGTCATCTGGACGTGTTTGTTGTGCCATAACTTCCACCCAGTCCCATTCCTGAAGCAACCTTAGCTCATTCATTCCTAGTAAGATATCTTCCAAACAGATGGCTGAGGAAGTCACATGCTTTTTTTAGAACAATACAGAAATATTCCAGCTGGTTCCCATACCTCTTTGTCTACATTTACTAGATGTGTCTGTTCCTTTCCAATAGATCTAGTTAAGACAAGTCTTAGGAAACACACTCTTGAATTAGATTTGTGCTTAGGATTTATGCAGACTTGGAAAATGTTCAGTGTTCCCAGTGGGTTAAGAATAGCTCTCAGTTTCACCAGCGTTTTCATGCTAATGGTCTTGTTTCATATTCCTCTGGATTATACCAGAGGAAATAGCCCATCAAAACATTCTGCTAAAAAAAACCAGCTGGGTTAAGAAGCAACAAAGCTGTGGGATAGATTTTGTAACTTTTCCAAACAGAAATCAGAACTTTTATCTTAAAAATGCAAAATTATTTCTCTGGTGCACTGCAACCTCCGTCAGGGCACAGGGTTAATCACCCATCTGAGGAGAAGGGTGGATATTTTCCTTTAGAGAATCCCACTTGACAATGCCCTTGCTGCCAACCCAGCCATCCTCCATCACTGGTGGAGCACACGTGGCAGACAAACAATTCTTAGGGCTCTACACAACTTGTCCTATCCATTAGAAATCATCTGAGGAGGTTTGACTCTCCTTCCCCCACAGACCAGCCAATTCAACACTGCACAGCTGAATTACTGTCTTGAATCAGCTTTGACAGCAGCTAATTAGGGGTGTGAAAGTCAGCATTTACCACCACAGTCACTTTTTCACCGTTTGTGACATGGCTTTTGCCAACACTCAGCGTGAGCTATTTGCCTTTAACAAGCTTTACTGGGTGATCCTTCTTCCCCTCGACTTCAACTCCACCTTTACTGTCAGCTTCAGCACAGCAGTCCCTGCAGGCTGGGCAGCAGGTCATGCTGAGCCTGTCTAACACCAAAGCTTGGTCGTGCTGTTAAAGTGAATGCAGGAGCAGTGCTGGGGCCCCCAGCTCAGCTGAGGTTCTGGCATCCAGCACTGCAAAAAACAGCTGTGCCCAATGCCCAACGCCTTCTGCAAAATGTAAGAGTTGGGATTTCAACAGAAAGCAATTCTGGCAGGTACAGCTCTGCTATGGGCACTGGGCTGTCAGAAAGGATCAAGCAACACATGCTTACAACTAGGGTACCTTCTAGAATAAAAATTACATAAATAAAATAATCTAGTGAAATCACAGAAACCTCAGAGGCAAGCTGAAGCTGGCTCTGGGATTTCAAGACAATATCTGTTCCTGCTCTTATATTTACTGGTATGGTAAATTCAGGTTTATTGCTCACAGAAAACAGACAGTGGTTAGCACAGAAAGATTTGGGAAAAAAAAACCCCACCCCACCAAAACCAGAACAAAGATTTGAGTTAAAGGGTTTCACCTTCTAGAACTGTGCACTTTCAAAAGGACCTTAGAGAAATGATCCTGAATATTCATACAATGCCATTCTAAGCTACTTCATCTCATCCTTTGCCTCTGTGCATGAGCAAATGAGCACCTTTAGTATAAGCCTCTTACCTGAGTGACATTTCTCAATGTCTTTCTCAGCTCTTAAGAGAAGGAAGAGCTCTTCCTTACAGCCAACTGAGGAACATGGTGAGACAGCCATATGAAATCCACAGCACACAGAGATGCAAGTATCGGGAAACCAAACTTGTGTGACCTCCTCTAATTCACAGCAACAGTTTGAACAGACAGGCTGTGGCTTGCTTTCCTCTAAGTGCTTCTTCATCACAGCAATGTAATGAAGACCCAAAATTTTGTCTGGTCCTCCCACTAAAAAGAAGCAACTCTAAAGTTTTTCAGATTACCTTCTTTCATCTTGTGCTCCTTCAGAAGTTTCCTGACTGCACTGAAGAGGCTGAGAAAGGTAAGTAGAAAAATCATTTAGATTTAACAGAACAGAGGCAAAGTGGAAAATCGTGTTCAGTTCTTTCTTGTCCAGAACATGCAATGCTTGACAAGGTCAGGTTCTCACTGTACCACTCAGGATAGCTAATTTTGCAGCATTAGAAATATTTATAGCCAGAAAGAGAAAAGTAGCAGGAGAAGGAATAACAAAACCAGAAGACAGAGCTGTCTGGTCACTTGTGGTGGTTATCTAAGCAAAAAGGGCTGTGAATTCTATTCACTCCTGTTTGTTGGACCCTTCCTCTCATCCAATTGATTGTGCTCAGTTCCCAGTAGCTCTCCTCAATTGCCACCTATTACCAGGAACCTGGGCTGTAGCTACTTCTGTTCCTGACAGGAGCAAAGAACTACTGAAAGCTCTTTTCCTCTCAAAAGGATACCCTAAATGCAAAGATGCAGCAGCACAAAACATGACTTGCTTATCAATCCTAATGGAGGCACAAAACAGTCAAAGAGTGTGGAGCCTTTCCCCACTCAGCAGGCAGCACTGTGCACAGCCCAGGCTGAGATGGGCTTTGGGGCATCACTCCTATGTTTTACATCAATCACCCCAATGCAAGGTAGGTTAGTTCACAGACTCTCCACAACATTAAACTTCATTTTACCTCTGCTACAAGGACAGATTGTTCAGCATCAGCCTTTGCTTCTAAGGCACTATTAATAATATTAGAGTACATCTCAGTGACAGTCACTAGCACTAAGTCTGTACTGAAATACCATTCATTTAAATATGCAGATTAAACTTACACTCATTTTTTGTTCAGGGCACACAACTTGAAAACAAATAGCATCTAATTATGCTATTCATTTTGTGAGCATAAGGCTACTGTTGGTTTTAATCCTGATGCAAAAAGCTATCAACAGATATGACTGGTTCCCTTTCCTACCCTGGCCAAATATCATGGCCTACAGCTCAGGCACCCATGCAAGCTGGAGCTCCAGCCTAGACACAGGACAACTGCCCAGCAGCCACCAGCTGGGAAAGGCATGGTGAGCATGGGGTGGCCTGGTGAGCACGGGGTGGCCAGTGAGCACACAGCCTGTGGCACGACCTCCCTAGCAGTCCTGCAAGAGAGCTGCTCACACTGAGCAATCCCATTGACACAGATTTCTCCAGGACAACTTCCCCAGCTTGGCAACCCACAGAGAGGCTTTTCACAGACTTATACATTTATCCAGTTATTCTTTCATCAGTTCTCTAAGGAAACTAAGAGTTACCCACAGCAATTACTACGTAAACTAAAAAAATAGAAGAATTTTTGCCCATTAGGCCCCATCATATGCTCAGTCTTTCACGACAGTCACTATAGCTGACTGAAAAGCCAAGCCCCAGGAGCAGAAGTCCCATCCTCCCCAAAAAGCCCTCTCAGATGCAGCACTTAGAAGCAGCATAGGTGCTGTGTTCCGCAGTGCCTCTCCAAAGGCAGTCTGAGAAATGGGAGCAGCTTAGAAAAAGTGATGCAATAAGCACAATTTGATACTGCAAACACTATGCTGCCTAATCCCCGGTCCACAGATCTGTCCTGTTAGGCTTTTTAGGTCACATGTATTTGCTTCCCTTGGTATTATTTCTGAATTTTACCTGAAAATGAGCTCTGTTACTGGAATTGCATTTTACTGTAACATACCTCAGTATATTTTGACTCAAATTGTGTTTGAGATAACCTGAGTGGATTTCTGGAAAGAAAAACGTAAACCTTGTTTTGCAGTAACATTTCTCCAGAACTAAAGAGGCATGCATGAAATAACTGCATTTGAAAAGGCCAGCAAAAGTATTACTCCCAGTGTACCTGAAACAAATAATATTTGCTTAGTAGAACATGAGTCCAGGATCTTGGCACAAAGACCTTCTTTTCCTCAAACAATTGCCTGGGTTGTTTTTTTTTTTAATTTAAATTGAGATGTGATCTTCCAACCAATGAGCACCACTGAACACAGCTGATCAGACTACCCAAAACAGGAGTTTTGATTGAAAGAGTCATTTCTGCTCCCATATTTTCATGGTGTTTTAGCAGCTCCGAAAACTTTTGAAGATAATATTTCTTAACTCTGAGTGGCTGTTTGCTAATGCCAGGAGGTTGATTTTCTCCTTGCTGCTGACTCTAATACAAGCATTGAGGCATCATGAATTTTTCCAGGCTGAAGTATCCAGTTGCCTTTTTGTTTGCTTATGCAGGTGTTTTACGTAATTGCCCCAATAAGGCTGACGCTTACGGAAAGCAGCTGCAGCACAGGCAGCGTTGTAGGTGTTCACCACTTCCAGCTTAGCTGACCTCTAAGAGCACAGGAAAACAAGTCCTATGCCCTCTAACAGTCAGGCAAATCCAAGTGTTCAAATTGCATTATGGCTTTGCTTTGTTAATAACACCTGATAAGCAACACCCCAAAACTCAATATGGATCAAATACTCTAAAATATAGAGACACACTGAAATGGGTGGGGAGCCCACCAAAACTGTTTCCCATCTAGAGTCATGTCTAGTCTAGTCTAATGTACCTGAATAGGTACTTAATTCAAAGTTCTTATATTAAAGAAGAAAATTATCAAGAAAACCCTGAAGCTAAATTATTTACCAGAGCAATGTAGGCAAAGTCCCTCTGTCCTTCCCAGGCTTCAACTCTGCCTTTGAACTGGGTCTGAAAGTTTTCTACTGCTTTGGTTTGTCCCCCTCTAACTTTCAGGCCTATCACCAAACTTCCATGAGGAGGCTTTCTCACAAATATATAATTTTTTTAAAGAGTCTTAAAAACAGCTGACTTTCCTTTCAAGCAACCAAAGAGGTAGCCTTCACCTGTTTAAATACTTGACCAGATGAGCCCAGCTGGAAACCTATCTTCCTATGACAGGAAGGGAGAACTTTTTTAAGGACTTAACTCCTTCCCTGCCTGATAAAAGATGAGAAGCACATTTCAGAAGCACATTTCTTTTATGGCAATAACTGCAGTATGCCCATTGGGCTGCAGAAGAAAAGGCTCAGGGAAGATCTCATTGATATCTATGAATATCTGCTGGAAGGGAGTGGAGAGGATGGAGCCAGGCTTTTCTCAGCAGTGTCCAGTGACAGGATAAAAGGCCACAAGAAGAAATACAGGAAATTTCACTTATGCAGAAAAAGAAAAACCTTTTCTGCTGGTAAAGTGGTAAAACACTGGACTATGTTGCCCAAGCAGATTTTGGAGTCTCCATCCTTGGGGACAGTTTAAACCCAATACAGGACATGGTTCTGGGCAACCTGCTGGAGCTGACTGTGCTTCCAGCAGGATTCAGGTGATATAATCCCCAAAGGCCCCTTCCCCACCTGGAACCATCCCATCATTCTGTGTCCTGCAGGACAGCACTGGCATGGCACAGGTCACAGGGCAGCTAGACACCCACCACAGTGTGGCTGTACACGATCCTCTGAGGCCTCTAACTGTTCTTATCTCAGACAATCTCTCCATGTGAGTAACCCTGTGAAGAGACCCTAAACCCCAAGAACTAAAAATGTGATGGTGCATGAGTGACAAGCCTGAAGGGGGAGCCTCTGCCTTCCTCCAGGAGACCCCATGCAATAACTAATTAAATTGGCTTTTTTTTTTTTT
>VXAX01003262.1:972924-1000303 GCA_013399835.1 Leptocoma aspasia
TTGCTTCTCCCCACTTGCTTTAGGTTTTCCCTTCTGGTCAATTGCCCAGATTCAAGGATAAAAGTGACAGTGTATCCCCTCCATCTAAGCAGTTTGTCAGTACATTTAATTCCTTCCCTTAGCACAAAGGGATTATTATTCCATTTTATTTCAGTTGGCTTCTGGGAATACACCCGCCCATTCACCTGTGTGAGTTGTCCTTTGTGCAAGGATTCTGTTTTTAGAAGCATCTCACGTGAGCTGGATCAAGGATTAGAAGTAAGCACTTCTGAGCACTTGTGGTCACAGTAAACATCCTTTGGGCTTTTTCTGCTATCAGAAGGAATTTTCTGCTATCCTTCCTGGAGAATTTGCATCTGAAACTGAATCAAATTATTCATTGGCCAAGGAATACCACAGTCTCCCTGTAAGCAGTCCCAAGATTTGAGGACAACTAAACTCTTGCCAGAATAGGCCAGAGGGAGATTCTGCTAAAATCTTTGTGAAACAGCTTTTAAGATGTCTATTTGGGCACTAACAAGGCCCTATTTCTACAGCCTCAAAGGGAACACAAAAGTAAACCTTTGTTTTCTCTGCCCCTTGCCTGCATGGATTGATCCTCCATTAAGGCTTATCTACCTTCACATAATGAAGCCTGCAACTTAATCAAGGGAAGCAGCAGCAGGCCTGGACTTTCAAAACACTTTTGCCTCCTCCCACTAATTTATCCATTTTACCCAGCCCCAAGAAAACCTCATGGAAAAAAAAAAGAAAAAGAAAAAAAAAAAAGAAAAAGGGAAGATGATCTCAAGCATACAGGAGTTCTGCACCTTTGTGTTTCCCCTGGCACTGAACCAAGTGTTTCAGCCACTCAGGGCTTGGTGACAGGACAGATTGATTACACTAATTGTATGACAATGACTTCAGCAAGGTATGCATCAAGTCATTAGCTGAAGCAGGAATTCAATGCCGAGATCCCAAACTGTCCTTTGCCCTTGCTGCACTGATATCTTATCTGCTTCAGCAAGGATTCAATAGCTGAATTGCTGAGGGCTGGAGCTCTCAGGGACATTCCTGATCAAAACGCAATTACCTGGCAACTTGATTCTGTGGGCTGGGAAACCGACCATGCAAAGGGAAGGTAAAAGAAGATGCAGACTGTGCTGCAGCCTCACGAAGGCTGTTCAAGTGTTGGTACTGTAGGTCTGTGTAAAGAGTGTAAAAGTGCCTCCAGTGGCTTTTAGCTGCTGCTCAGAAGCTGATCTTGTTATCCTCAACACAAACTTACAACGGCTTTGGGAATCCAAATCCACCTGTTGTAAAAGACCTCATTCTCCCTCCGAATACAGGGCTCATTAAAGCATTAGTTTGTGCCAATATGAGTGCTGTCAAAATGGTCCATTGAACTGATGTTGTACCAAGGAGCTGCTATAGAGTTCAGGGTGTACTGTGTGCACAGACTGCTACCCACTTAGGGACCAGGAAGAGTGAAAACCTGAACTTCCACCTGAAGTTTATGGCCTGAAAGCCATAAACAAGAACAGCCTTGACTTGGTAACAGCCTAATCCTTCATCCTAAAGGCAAACGAGCCGTTCTCCCCTCTCCTGTCCTACTTTACAGGCAGAGGTCTGCTCCACAGGCACGTTTTAACACCTAATATCTCAGAGTTTGAAGTGTTAAACAGCAAAACAAGGCACAAGAGCATGACAGTAACACCAAGCAAGGCAGTGCTTTTAAGAATTCTCAAAAAAAAATCCCAACAACATAAAAGTCAACCTAAAACTTTATTTAGTAGAAAACTTTCAGAAGGCAGTTTTTTTGAATATTTGAAGCACTACACTGACAACATACTCATTAAAGACAATTCCCGTTCTCCTAAGGTATAATCCCGTTTCATACTGCACCCTTTATTTGTTGCTTTCATCCTGACAGAGAGGCTGTACAGCTCTTCTTCTGCAATGCCATCAAAAAAGAAGTCCTCATTGAAGATGGGATTTCTGCTTCTCTTTATAACTGTGCTTCTCTGCTTCTGTGTTTTCCCTGGCACCAGGGAGAAGGAGATACAGCAGTTTATGTTTTTGGGCTCTACAGAATCATCATACAAACCCTCTGCACTGATCAGGCGAATCCGCAGCCTTTCGTTCTCTGAGCAGTATTCAGCTGACAGCCTTAACACGCCTCCCTTGTCCATTAGCACAGTGCTCTCTCCCAGCAGTCTGTCCCGACTGCAGGTCAGGTCCACTGGAAACATGGGAGAACAGGAGGTGCTAAAGCTCCGTATGCCAAGCAGCCCCTCGGAGGCCCTCCTGATGGCACTGGGGCTGTTATCAGTGGAGCTGCTCTCATCTGTAGAGAGAGAATTGTTCCTGGGCACATTGTATTTGCTCTTGTCTTTCAGTGCTCTGCAGAGCAATCCTTCCTGACTTTGTGCTTTGATCAGGGAGCAGGGTCTGGGAGGTGACCTGCTGAGAAGTGGAGAACTGAAAGGAGAGGAATCACTGGAAGAGGCAGTGTCACTGTCACAGGCACCTTGCCTGTGCAGAGAGAGGTGCTTGGGCGGCAGTCTCACAGAAGCAAAGCTGATAGCAATGGGATTAGACACACTCCCTTTGCCACTGAAGGTGTTAGCTCTGGATCGAGACAGCTTCAGGCTGGGCAGAGCACCACGTGGATCACCATGGAAAATGGACTCCTTTCTCCTGGTGTGGGGACTCTCCAGCAAAGTGCAGAAGCCATAGGAAGTGGGGGCTCTGGGAAAGTGGGGCAGGGAGAGCGCTGCTTGGGACTGTGGGTCTGCATTGGTGCTTTCTTCTTCCAGCACTGCCATCTCCTCTTCAACGCTTTCCACCTGAATGAGATGTGGGAAAGAGCTGGGGCTATGATCAGGAGAAAGAGCTGCATCCACTGAACTGTGATCCTGGTGGAAGCCACTGCCCTTAATGGAGCCAGAGCTGGTCAGCCTGGGGGGAATGCAGAATTCAGGGATTCTGTCAGGAGTGATCACATTTGGAAAAGCAGCAGCCCTCAGTCGAGCTTTTTCTGGCAGGTTTTGGCCTTGTGGCAGTCCCAGGAAGGAAGAACTGGAGAGGTTTCCATTTTCATGTGATGCTCTGATCTTTTCCAAGAACCACATCACTGTAGCTGGGTAGGTCCTCAAAGGGAAAAAGTTTTAAGGAGAAATCCACCTGCAGACACACAAAGAGGAAAAGGTACATTAACATCCTTCTTGGACACACTACAGCCAAGCAAAGCACAGAAGGTACCAGTCCAGGCAGGACTAGCACAAGCCTATTCAATCCTCATGTTTAAAACAGCCCCTGCCCAGCACACACTACCTTTGGCAAAGTCAAATGGTTCAAGAACAGAACCAAACCACTGAAGAGAGAAAACAACATCGAGTCACTACCAGAGGAAAGCGTCCCGACCGTGTTTTTCCCTTAGCAGAAGACGTACCTTGACAAGTACAAGCCTTGCTCTTTCCAGCAGCCCCGACTCGCCGCTCCCCGGGCCCGCTCCCAGCAGCCGCAGCCCGCCCCGAGCCGCCCTTTTGTAGCCGTGCCGGGCGCCTCCCAGCCGCGCCGCCGGCCGGGGAAGGGGCGGGGGCTGCCGGCCGCACCTCCCGCTCTCATGCGGAGGGGAGAGAAGGGAGAGCGGCGTCGCAGCTGCCCTGCAGGACACTGCTGGGCACCGGGGCCATGCCCGGAGCAACGGGGAGGGCCTTGCAAAAGGGGCCTCTCACGGGAAAGCGCTCTTTGAGCGTCTCCTTTCGCCCCCGCAGAGCAGCAGATGTTCCCGGCGCTCGGCACTCGCCTGCGAGCGCAGTGCCCGGCCCCAGCCCCTTGCCCTTCCCCTGAGTCCAGTTTATTTTTGATTAATATCTACTTACAGAGGCGTCCCGAAGCGTTTCGAGATAACTGACAAACCCAGGACAAAAGCAACATTGTGTTGGGGATTCTTTTCTTTTGGAGATCCTGGCAGTTTTCCAGCGTTAGAGCAGTAGGAAGTGGGGATTGCGGTTTTCAAGCTCATTTGTAAAGAACTTGGCTGCCCTTCTACATCTGAGTGTGTGTCCACCCCCTCGTTACTCACAAAGAACACGAGACTACGGAACCCTGACACGGCGTTCTTATCACTGATCTGAGCAACAACAGCAACGGGAATGCAGGTGTGCAGTGAGGAGAAAGACAAGGCACAAAATGCTTGGGCAAGTCACCTTGAAAAGCAGCATATCAAAAACCCAAGCCCGCGTGACGCTTAACAGACCCTGCACAAAGCCAGGTGGGATCCACGAACTTCTTCAGCAACGCAGCAGAGCCTGAACGGACCTCTGCAAACTCTGTAATTATTCTGCAAGTAGCAATCTTTAATGCAAAGCCAGGAAGGCCTGCCAAACTGCTAAATAATAATTTGAAGCCTATAACATAGGGATAGCAGACAAATAATGTTCTTCTGCTGCTGAAGAGCTGAAATTCATGTTTACTGAGTGCTTGAAATACACGAGATGTGCTCAGAGAAAACAAATCCCGTGGGCAACAGGGGCAGGGAACATTTTGAACCTGCTGAAAGGTTTAGTTGGGTACACACGTGTTCTGGGTGTAAGCCCTGCCTCTCTCCTGTTTGTTTTATACCAGCTGAGCTTCATCTGCATAACAATTTCCTAGTCATTAAAATCTGAGAAAATTCTTTCTGCCGTGCTTTGTAAAAAGGTTCAGGACACCCCAAACATCCCAGTGACATTTCAGTTGTAGGAGCTCGTGTACTTTACTTAGATGAACTTACTTGATGTGGGTGTGTTTCAAATAATCTCCAATTTAATTTAGAGGCTTCGGGAGCGGGTTAGTGCTTTCTCCAGCCAATGGGACTTTACAGCACCATAGTAAGAGGAGTTACTGGGATGCTCTGTCTCGGGAAGCAGTATGTGCACCTTACAGCTGTTATCCATTCAGCCCAGGCAACACCATGCCATGTATCATGCATTACGTACCATGCAGTTTCCAAAGAGTAAGTTAGCTTGTTCTGTGTGCTATGCACCTCTACCTTTAATAGCAAAGAAAAAATAAACATGGAGTAAAATTAAGGAAATGGTGCTTTTTAGTGGAAACCTTATTGCCTTAAGTAAGAGATCACAGAAGTTGTTCATATACAGCAATCATGGCAACCAGCCTCAGGTGTACTAAGTTCACAGCTAGCATCAGGCAGTGATGAAATAAAATAGCTACCCTGTTATAGGTACATGATTTCTGTCTCTTTACTCTCCCTCTCCTGTCAAGGAAAAGAGTTAGGGCTTTTCCAGAGGTGATCAGAGTCTCATGATCACAGTTGCCTGTCTCCCTCCAGTGACTGTAAAGAGGAAGCAGGTGCCTTACACTGGGTGGTGGATCCTCCCCTTCCTATGAAAGCCTGCACTTTATAGACATTTAACAGATTGCTCATGTGCTGGGAGTTTAGCAACACTTAAGCACTTGTACCTGCCCCCTGGAAATAGGCACTCAAATGTGTATATGTAGCTTCCTGTGTTCAGAACAGATTCTCTTTCCTTGATTAGCTTCAGAGCACAATTAAAATATGCTGCCAACAAGACTTCCTGTTGCTATAAAAAATGTGCCTACCATAATCCACTTTTAAACAGGATATAATTCATGGCAAGTCTTTATTACAATCCCTGTACCAACAACAGGTGAAACCCTGGGATCTGGGCAGGGGCTGTAAAAAATGGAATCTCCTACCAACACATGGTCCCATGCCTCATGTAGTCTAATTTGATGGTCATTTTCATGTAACCTAAATTAATTCATTCCATATAAAGTTACATTGACTCCTGCAAGGTGAATCACACATACTGAGAGAAAAACTATTCACTCCATCTTCTTTGTGCTCAAAGTAAATTTAAATATGAAAGATAAAAGCTAAAAATAAATTTTGTTTTCAAATAAAAATGAGTCTTTGTTAAAAGAAACAAAACAAAAAAGTCTCCACAAACCTTAAAATCAGTAAGGATCACTTCTATCACGGTTAAGGAGACAAAGAAGAAAACAGTGCCAGGACTGTGTGTTAGCAAACTAAATCTATCTTTGTCCATGCAAAGAATATATTTTTTACATCCATTTCAAAAAGTAAAATTAGAGAACAGCTATGGATCTATGTGTTGATTTTTTATCATTTTAGACATCATTTTATGCCTCAAAGGAAGACTATATGAGTCAGCAAATGGATAATTATCTACTACTAGCACAATAACCAGTTTTTACAATGTCAGTAGTTATTCTTTGGAAGAATAATGCCTAGGATTCCCCTGCTTGCCATCTTCCTTCAAGACACAAGGCTAAAGCTGTCAAGTTAGACACCACATGGTGTGCCCCTTGATTTGCACAAATAATATTGAGAACTTCCTCAACAACTGTGCCATATAATACTCCTGTAGTCATGCAGAAACTTGTAAAAGGTGATTTTCAAAAGTATGGCAGGGTTCATCTGTGCACTACAAAACACTGGCAGGTTTTATTAAAGAAGGAGTTCTTAACTGTCCTCCCTGTCCAGTCACACCCACAGGAGTCCTTCTCTAAAGAGCACAGATCCAAAGCAACCTTAAACTGAAAAACAGAGGAAGGATCTCTCTGTAATGCTCCTGAAATCCATGTTCTCAGGACTTTCCTGGCTGGCTGCTGTGTGTCCTGCACATAGAGTATGTATGAAGATAAAGGCAGCAGATGATGTCTCTGTGTTGGTACACACAAGGCTCATGAGAAGGAACAAGGCAGCAAGCCAAGGACATTTCAAAAAGGATAATTCACCTCGTCAAAACATGCTGGATCTTGACTGGCAGTGTTTAACACTTCCAAAACAGGTGTGTTGGCAAACATCACTTCCACCATTTTGCATGCCATGAGCTACAAAGACTGAGATGTCCCTGCAGGAGGAGTTTCTGAGTGCTGCCCTAACAACAAGTGCAGCTGCCTGCAGGCCATGCAGTCATACTGTGATGGGTGGTGAGAGCCCCTAAGCAGAGCCCAGCTCCAAGGAGTTGTGTGAAGACTCTGTTGTTCCTCCCTTGGCCCCAGCCCCATTCCCAGTGGGAGGCAGATTGAGAGCTAGGCTGGGGAATTCTGCCTGCTACTCTAGCCAGCTTTACCCAGTCATTGCAGATCAAATATTTAAAAGGAAAACTCACCAATAACTGAAGAGTAATTTTTCTCTGAAGAGTAAAATTTAATTGAACATTTCTTCTACCTGAAGGTGGCACAGCACACTGGTGGAATTGGCCACAATATCTTGATGGGTAGGACATGTAGTCATGAGAGTTATACCTTTAAGTGGAACACATTTCAGAGTACTTTCACTAACCAGCAGCATCTCATTAAGAAACAGATGCTGCTTTTGGTACACTGAAGTTCAACCTTCAAAGCAAAGCTCAAAGCTAGACTCTCCACCCTTAGGTTGTCCTCAGCATTTCTGTGTACAAAAGGACAGTTCTTTTTCTAAAATTTCCACATTTCTAGATTTCAGATTTCTGTCCCCTAGGTTGTGTTTCTGCAGGAGTATTTTCAGAAATGAGATAGCATTCCACTTCTACTTTCCATTTACAAAACAGGGCCTGTTATGGCCCTGACCCTGCAAAGCTTCACACAGATGATTTATGATTACTCCCCTTATCTGAGAGCCCAAATGCCCCCAAAAAAATCTGGAGAACAACAATCTCTTGGACTATCAGTGGTGGTGGGGGGGAATCCATTAATTAACCTGATACTTGGTAGGAGGAATCTGATTCCAGGAATCAATGCAAAGAGCTCTGCAGACTTCAGGCAGCTTTGGGAAAAAGGCTCAGGATTTTGTGGAGGTGCTGGTTTTGGTCTTTGGGAGCAGAAAGGGTGAAAACAAACAGTGACAGTTTTGTTACCATGAGGAAATGGATTGTCTGAAATTGCATTTAAAGGAAAATTAGAAAAAAAAGTCATAGGATACTATAATTATATCCTGGGATAAAGCAGCAGCTCTGGGGCATGTTGTGGATCACACCCCAGAATTCCCATGTTAAAGATCTGCTATTAATGGCTTACAACCAGAGATATGTAGCAAATTAGGTTAAAAGTGCTTGGAGTACAACACTGGCTCACAGCAGCAAGCAAGAAGAGTGGCAGAAATGCAAGGATTTTCCTTGACAAAATTCCTTCCAACTCAGGAATCCATAGGCATGAGAAAAACTGTTTAACTACTGCTATCAAACACAGAGTTTAAACATATGGCCAGATATTACGGTATGAAGAAAAATAATTTGCAGTTAATGGTGTCACACATATTCCCATTGGAAAAGCAGAAATAGGCTCATGTGGCTATAACAGATTCCCTGGCACTTGGTAAAAATTGTTTCATGGTGAGGACCTTCGCTTAAGTGGGGAGGACAAAATTAAACACTTTCTTGCTTGGCTTCCTCATCCTTTCATTCCCTGAGGCAAGCCTGAAGTTTGAATCCTGCCTCAGCCTCCCTCTCTCATCCCCCAGGGCCAGCAGGCTCCTGCTGGAGCAGGCAATGTGGAACACATGGCACTTGTGTCCTGGGAACCTCCTCCACCCCAAATGCTTAAAACAGGCTGCAATTTACTTGTAGTGCATGTTTCACTGGAGGCTTCACACACCCAAAAGCAGAACCCAATACTTCAGCTCTTAAGACACTTGTGGGGTTTCTTGCTACCCAAGTGTATAAAGTAGAAGATACTTTCCTCTGTTTCCTGGCACTTACAAGTATCTTCCACCATTATTTTGTCTCAATTAAAATAATCAATACAATGAAAGCTCTGGAAAATGCTTATTCTAGCACCAGTCTTACAAGGAGCTGCATAGAGAGGTCATTGAGAAGAAAGGAGGGATATAAAGGGAGGATACCTCTTCCAGGCTGTACTTATGGGAAGCACAGCTCTTCCTTCATGATGAGCAGCACCATCCACAGAGCTGAGTGTGAAACCAGCCAGGTGACCCAGCAGGTTCTGTATTTTCCTCCTACATTAATAAATTATAAACTTCCTGGGCAGCAGTGTTTTTCTGTCCCTGACATTAATTTATTATGCAGATGATCAGCTGAGGGCAGGGACCAGCGCCTCTCGTGTGTCTCTGGGACAAAACACACCTGAAAGCTGCTGTTTTCAGGAGAAAATCCCATCTCTGGCCTCCAGACAGTGACTGCTCTTCTACTCTGTTTCACACCAGTGTCTGCCTCATCAGCACTCTCAGACAGTTGGGCCAGGATCAGAAAGCCATCAGCTTGTCCCTGCTGCTTTTAATTAAGCAGAACTCTTCAGCAAACTGCAGACCAACAAATGGCCCTGGCACTAATAAGCCCAGTACTCTGGCTTTGATTATTCCTAATATTGAGCTCCATGGCAGCAGCACCCTCACTCTGTGCTGTTTGCTCTTAATTGCAATTTACTGTGATCAGTGGAAATTGGGAAGAACAACAGATCTTAACTAATTAAAATATTATACTTGACAATTTACTGCTCAGCAACTTTCCTAAAGCAATGAGGATTGTGATTCATTGAATAACAAATTATTTTGATGGGAAAGACCTTTAAGATCATTATGTCCAAAAGCAGTTGAAGTGGCAATAAGGCCAGAGAAGCTCCAGCCCCCCAAATATTTAGTCCATCTTGTCCATCCAAAGATCAGCTCTTTCAGGCAAACTAAAAGTCATTAACAACAGCCCAACTTCACCTGTCAACAATTTGCTCTCCTCTAAGAATATAATTCAGATCTCTTCTTCTTATGGTTAGATCTAAGTCAAAGCCCCTTAGAAGTTGTGAGGAACCTTAGTGGCCTTGGGCTTGATTAAGTTTTCTAAAGGAAACTTGCAAAATAAGTTACAGGTTTGTAAATTTTTCTTCTCATTTTTGAAGTATTGCCCTGGCAACAGGGAGCTGCTATGACACTTAGATTGATAGAAGCCCTTCAAGGATGGTTTCAGAGGTACATGATCCTATTGGTACTATGCAGGAGTACATTTCACTCACTGAAAGGAGTGCCAGACAAGGGAAAAAAGCACTCTTGGACTTGTGCTATTATACTGACTGCTTTAATTTAAAATATTTTTTTTCAAACTGCCTTCAGTGTGCTGTCCAGTGAAATTCTGAAAAAGCATTTCCTATATCAGTTTAAGTTAGTAGCACATGTCCTCCAGGCAAAGAAATTCTTTATGGTTTATCTGTACAATAAGATAGCATAAAAGAAAGAATTAACTGAATATTACTCTCAGTGAATGGCTGACAATAAGATGAAAGATTGATCTGATCACAGAAAATGCAAACAAATTATGCCTTGTGTGGGGGCATCAGTGAAAAACAGCATTAAAATAAATCACCCTCAGATCTCTGGAGAGAAAGCAGCTGGGAATGGGCTCATGCTTCCTCCTCTCAGTCATGCTGGCTTCACCTCTGTGTAATCCTGCTGACTTCAGACTTTCACTGCACAACTGAGAAGAGAATCACCTGCCAAATACCTGCTACACTCCCTTTGACCCAGCTTAGCAATTGTGACTCCAGAGTTACCCACATTAGCCTTTCTATCCATCCTGAACGTTACTTTCACTTGAGCACTTGAGCTCCACACTTGAGCTCCAGTGCTTTAAGAAAGCTCTTTTATGAGGCAATGAGAAGGGCTGTCCACCTATGTGAGCCTTCAAAGCACAGCTGTGAGCAGACACACACAGAGAATGTGAGAGGGGGCCCAGAGGCAGCCATGCAACTGCTCTGTGTGAGCTGCAGCTCACCTGACCAAGTCCCTCAGGTTTACTTGTCCTGAGCCATGAAGCAGACATGCCATCATTTCCCCACTATTTCTGGCATCTATAGCCAGTTTCTCTAGACAGTGATGAGTCAAGAGGACAACATTTCAAAAACAAAAGGATATCACCACTCACTGCTCTTAGTTACACTCATTTCTCTCCTCTATAAAGATACTAATTTCCTGAGCCAAAACTATTTCTATCATTTCCCCATTGTCATTGCTCCCCTTCTCTGCCCAAATTATGATCTCACTCCTCACTATTGGGTAGCTGGCTTGCAGATTGTTAGATTGCAATTAGATGTACATGCATGGTACCACCTACTACATGCATTTTATTTATTTTTGGCTCTGAAACAGCTGTTGGTTTCCATTTTTGCAAATTCAGAGTAAAAGAGAAGAGGGATTTTTTTTTCAGATGCTTTCATTTTCTGCAGGATATCAGGGCATGTAACAAACTCAGAAGAAAATTTAAGATCATAGGCAATCAATGTTTTACGTAAGTTTTGTCAGTGAAACAGAAGACATGTAATGAGTTTACTTAGAGTCCTCAAAATTATTCAGGCCCATGACCACATCTGTTTGTCTTTGGGTGTTTGTTTTTGAACCTTCTTCTGATTTTAACAATATTCACAAAGCAAACCAAGGAACTGGAAATTTTATAAACCAATAAATAGAATAAGAAATTGTAAAGCAATCAATGCATCAAAAATCTGCCAGAAGGCAAGCTGGCAAGATCTCACTGCTCTGTCTTGAATACCTCATTTAAAAGTGAGGGAAATAAAGATATACACTACATGATTTTTCAACTCTCTAAGTCAATCCCTGACTTTATCAATAATGGGGCATAACTTTCTCAAAAGCATTGATGTGTGTGAACTTAATTGTAACATCTTTTGACAAGTCAGCTATATAAATGCAGATAAAAATCACAGCTTTCTGCTACTTGATGATGTGAAAAGCCCAGCTCGGAGTTATCATAGGGGAAATGACCCTGCTATTGCAGAAGCACAGAACTGGCTGTGCTCCCTGAAATAATGGCTCCTTCCTCTTGGGGAAATGCTCCCCAGCACACACCTTTGCTTGAGGTGCTGAACAGAGCTCTAGTAGCACAATTTACTTTGTATCCCAGTATTAAAGACCCCACAAAAACTTGAGAGCTGTTCACCGTTGACATGATTCCAACTAGTGAGTATAAACAAAGTGCCCCTTACCTCATGGGTTTTGTTTGGGATTGTTTTCCCTCAAACATTCTACATGAAAAACCCCAGACCTGGTGATTAGCATAGCTCCCCTCTTGGAAGGGCTGTATGTCAATACTGGGCAGGAGGATACTATTGCCTCATTGAATTGCTCAGCAGAAGCAGTGTCTAAGCACACAAGAAACATCTGCAAAACCTGTCCAAGAGCCAAAATGGGATTTTGAGTTGTGGGATTGGTAGACCCTGTTGCCCTGTGGCCAAATTTTCTGAAGCATCAGTTTCCTTGCAATACTATAAAGTTGTAACTGACTCCTTACACAGTCAAAAATGCATAGAAAATCTAATGTTATGCTCTCCCTTTTCTTCCCCCACTTCTTGTCTAATGTATTTGCTGTTTTGAGCTGTAACCAGTTGATAGCTGTTTTCCCAGCACTCACTGTTCTCACGCAGCTGGGAAGCACCTTGTGACGGGCTGGACTGCACCTGTACTAAAATACTGGAGCTCTCCCCTGCAGTGGGACAAGCAGGCTGGCACAGGGGGAGGTTTGGACACCTGGTGGCCTCTAAGCTGATTGGGATTTCTGCTATCCTTCAATAAGACTTAAGCAAAGCAGCTCAAGGAAAAGTGCTTACAGTTGTTTTCAGGAAGGCAAAGCACAGCAGACCTCAGTGTGCAGGGACAGAGTTGAAAACGTATTTACACACTCAGTGATATAATGATTCCCACACTCTATGATGGGAATAAACACTCAGTAGGGTCTCTTGAAATGAGATTTTAAACAGCATCTGCATTGTGACTTGCACTTCCAGCTCAGGTGCTTTTAAATTTGCACTCCTTAAGTCTGTCTACACAAGCAATTCCATGTCTTCCTGAATTCAGCTCCTTGGCTGTTCAGTTCTACTAAAATATACAGCAAAACATGTACTAAATTCAGGCACACACCATTCACACACATCTGGTCAAACAGCCAGCTCTCTCCAACCCCTTCCCCAGTTTTTAGTCAGGACTCACCTCACCTCACCCAAGCTCCTCCACCTGAGTAATGCAATGTGAACATCAATACTTTATGAAAAGACACCAAAACATCCCTCACAAGCTACTGTCAATTCCAACCACTGATCAGGGTGTGCAGAAAGCCACCAAACCTTCAGCCCCTAGGCCTTGCCCTCCTTGCTACCTGAGCAGCATAGCCTTTGAGACTTAAGGAGTCAGCTGTATGTCTGCATGGATGGGGCTCTGGTAACTGGAGAGTCCAAGGGACCAGCCCTGTCCAAGCCTTTTCTTCACCCCTAAAATGAGAAGTGTTACATGGTTAGTCTTTTTCCTTAAATTCAAGTAAGAAAGCCACTTACTAACATGGAACATCACAGACCTGAGCTGCAATTAAACTTTGGGGTGAAAGTAAAGATTATTTTATTGATCATGACTAAACAATTTATGTTCATCACTTCAGTTTCCTTTAATTCTGATGCAATACAACAGGATGCTATCTTGAAATTCAATTTCCCCACTAACATTAGTCCTTCATGTACTCAGAAGTACCTTCATTTTGTTCAAGCACTTAGTCACTATGGCATTTTCATTTCACCCTCATTTCCTCTTTTTCAGTGGAAGAAGCATTTTTCCCCATCTGGGTTTAGCTTGAAACCTGACATGGCTTTCTCAGAGAAGTGAAAAGTGAATCCCAGTGGAGGCCTGATAGATCCTGGGTGTGTAGGATGGGGAATGAAGCAATAAGCATTGAAGATGGCTGCATTGAGGACACACTACCTATCTTACAAATGAGAAAGCAATAGTGAGCCCCGCCACCAGCAGGCTGCATCCTGGATTGACCCCTTGTTACATGTCATTGTTAATTTTCTGACACCCCTTGAAACACTCACTTAAGACCTGTGCATATGCCCCCCTGTCTGAGGGTGGCATTATCTCAGTACCTGGTAATCATTTTCCCTGTACCCTGCAGTGCCTCCACACAGAAGCACTATGGTCATGCCAGACCCTGGTTGCTCTTATTAGCTTACAGCAGATTGCAAGCCCAGCTTTGGAGACCTTTCAGCTGAGCAAATGGAAATCTGCCTTACCAAAGTGCAAAGCATAAAAAGAGAGGAAAACAAGGGTGAACATCAAGTGTAAGATGATTTTATATTGTAAATCTTAACACAAAAAGGCTGCTCCTACTTACAGGCTCTATTACTTGAAGAAGCTGAGTTCTCAGAGAAAGCCATATCAGCTTGCTTCTGTAGTTACTCTCCAAGTGGTAAAGCAAGTACCAACCCCTGTTTTCTGGGGAATTTTCTTGGCCAATCCTATATGAGGCCAGTATCTGCCTCACAGGAGGGAGATGTAACCATTGCAAGCATATTTAAGAGATGCTGCCCAACATGTCCAATTCCCAGGGTGTGAGTGACATCCCTTTTACTCTCTCCTAGGCAAAGGCACAGCTGTCCCTTCTGCTGTGTGTTTGGGGCACACACATCTCTTGTTACCACTGTGGCACAGATGACTCCACATGGTAGCTGCAGCACTGCACAGCCTTCCCCTCCTCCTCCCTGTTCAACTCCCTGTGTTTGAGTAACAGAAGTGCACAAAACTGCATTAACTTAGTAAGACTGTGGAAGATAAGAGTATAATAACATTTACAAAATGGATTCCAGGTTCCTAAACCCACATATGAAGTGCAGTTATAAAACCTTTTCTCATCTGTTACTCCTGGGCTGCAGTCAACAAAGACAAAAAAGTTCTGTTTAGGCAGGCAAGAAGCAGAAAAATCTCTCACATTCTTCCCAAGTCATTACTTAAGTCTTGTCAAACAAGAGACTTAGGAAAAAGATTTTTTTTCCTTTCTACTTCCTTCCTACCCCCAAACATGTATGACACACAAGAAGTTCCAGTCCTGTTTGCTAAGGAACGCTTGAGATATCTGCAAAGCTTGCATGCCAGCTTCTGAGGGCAGAGGCTGGCACTGACACGGGAAAGCACAGCTGCAGAGCCTGTTCTGTTGCTGCAGGAGAGATACTTCTTCCTCCCTAGGTGGTTAAGAAATAATTAAACCATTCCAATTCTATGAACATAAAGTAATACAAAGTAATATTCAGCTAGAACTGCTAGAGTAAAATTGTATGAGGATACAATTGAATTAAACACTTAAGGGATACAAAACATTTCTGTGCAAGCTATGTTTCTAATTTGTGTGGTATCTCTAATTGGCACTGTTACATATTATTGAAGGAATGCCAAAATCATTCCTAAGGCGGGATGCTTACACCTAGTAGTAGTGTCTAGTACTGCTTGCTGCAGTACTGCAACTGCCTAACCATAAGGTTATCCTGACAACCTCAGGAGCAGTGAAAGGAAAAAGCCCAGCTCAATGTGTCATGAAGGTTACAGCTCCCAGCTCTCTAAAAAACACCTGATAAAACAGGACAATTCATCCTGGATGTAGCTGTTGCTTCAGCACCATGCCAGCCATTTTTAAGATTCCCTAAATGCTTGCACAGAGAGAGAACTGATGTCTGGCAGGCCAGGGTTCAGATACTACCTCATCTCATGGCCTTAACTCAGCAACACCATAAGTGCCTACTGGCCACAAAACAGGGCTCTGCCTCACCACTTCATTGTGTACTTTCTCCCTGTCAGTAAAGTAATAGTGCCAGTGCTCACCAGCAAGCTGTGGGAATGCCTAATCCTGCCCCACAGATTGCAGCAGGATTTGTGCCATCAGCTTCAAGAGGTGCAGGATCCATCAGTTAAAAAATAGCTTTTTCACAGATAGGACAGAGACTGGCAGGACTTGAGCTATTTCAAAATTGCAGCAGAGTTCTACTGGCCTTTTTAGGTGATGGGCTCCTTTAGAAAATTGATCCTTGCTCATTGGACTGTTTTTCCTCCAAGAAAATGGATGCAACTATAGACCTAACCTGTTTTTCATTTTCACTGTTGCCACAGTCACAACTCTGAATATGCTGCTATTGCTGAGACATTCAATCCTGATGCTGGCTGCTGAATCAGGGCCTAGAAAAACAATCTGACACACAGAGCTTTGTCAGAGTGGTAGAAAGAGGCAATGCAAAGAAATCATGACAAATACAAAAGGGATCTAAAGGTGCCAATAGTTCCTGAAGCTCTGTGAAAAATACATTTAACAAAGTAGGGGGTTTTTGAGTATTGTAACATGTAGATCAATTGACATTTAATTGCATGGATGAGTTATCCCCAGATACTGAGTGCAGTACATTGTGACACTTCAGTATCATTCCTCAAAGAACAGTAGTGAGGGGAAACTCATTTTTGCCCCTGGTGGGGCAGCATTCCTGCTAAATCCATCATTATTTGTCTCACAGAGGCAGCTGCACCTAATATAAGCCTCTATTATATTTATTTAGATATTTGGGAGAATCTACAGTCTAGACTCCTACATGGAAATCCAGTTTAGTGGCCACAGAAGAGACAACACTTCTGGAAGAGTATTCCACACAAGGGAAGAGTATTCCCTCTCAGAAAGCTCAGAAGACAAAAATGGTTGGAAGTGTGCCACTGGAGAAAGTTTCTCATTGGACTCAGCAACAATTGGAGACATTATTACAATTTCTTCTGGATAGAACTGTGGAAAAGTAAAAGTAACACTTATTAAGGACTGATTATTCATAGACCAATTCTCTATCCCATGGACTTATTCTCTATCCCTCACTTCCTCCACCAATTCCAAACAGGCTGCTTCTAGGTCCTTTCACAAAGGCTCACAAAAGCCCAAGAGCATTCTCTGCAACTCTGACACCTGGAGCACTCTGCTGCATTTCTCCATCTTGCCACTTCTGTCTGCACACCATGTAAGAGCCCACAACTTGCTGTTCTGCTGGAACAGATGAGTTTCTCCTCAGTTGTTCTGCTAATCTTTCATACTTCATTTCATGTGGGTCTAAGGTTTTGTCTGTCTGTAAAAATCCATGGGTGTCTGCCACTATTCATCAATACTTTTCCCTGACAGTTGTTTTTCAAGCAGTATCTGTTTGATTTGTGAAGTAGCTAATGAGTAATTGAATGCATTCTATTTGGAAGACACAGTGAATGCAAGCCAACCACCAGAGCTGGCTCAAGGCTTCTTATCAGCATGAGCAAACTACACTGTGCTGCCCTGAGGATGAAGTGCACATACTACACGCAGAGCTGGCTTCTTCTGCCACAGAGACGTGAACAGGATCCAGCAAAGGCTCACATGACCCATTTTTCCTGAAGTAGCTGCTGTTTCATACATTCTCATCCCCTTTCCTGGCAGCAGCAGCTGCCAGGCTGGTTTTCAGGGCTTTGCCAGAGCCCATTCTGCCATCCTTATTGCTGCCTCCTTTGCCTGTGCAAAGCACCAAGAGATTAGCCTCATTCAAAAGTAAAGAAAAATCCCCAAATCAACTCTATGAGTTCTACCTATGCATATACTTTCACCTCACTAGAAATTATTTATCTATCAATAACCTTGCCTGCAAAGTTCAAACAAAATTATGTGCAGGATGTGTCAGATCCCACCTTGTCTTGAGTTCAACTCTTACTGAAATCTGCTGCATTATGTTAAAAGAAAAAAAAAAAACTCTGCCCAAATTGCCAAGGTCACTTCTAATTGCTTTTCTTTGGTAAATGAGGTAGGCATGTACATGCATACACATGTTCACAGACACCTACTGCATTCACAAGGCAAATAACTTGTTTTGTTCTTTATTTGAATGATCAAGTTTTTGCAAGGGTACTTGAAAAGAATACAAAATCTAAAGCCAGCTATGCACAATGCAGGGTGCAGAATGGCATGTAAAACCTAACAATGACACCAAGTTCCCATTAGGATACACACTCCAGTGAAGTCTCAGTTCATGCTTCGTAATTAAAAAAGATACTTAAGAAATCCCTCAACACATTTCACGAGCTCAAGGCTAGAATGATATAAGAGAACTTGTACTGCTCCCTTGCTTTGGGATACATTTTTTCTTAGCAATTGACCACAAAATGTGTAATAGTGCATGTTCATATGCAACACATTCCAGCAAGTAAAGCATTAGGGATTTATCCACACAAAAGACCCAGATCTCTCATTCCCCCTTCCTGCAAGATAAGGAGGAGGAGCATATAGCACAATGAAGACTAACCCATTCTGGAAGGAATGCTGGTCTGTACTGAAACAGTGAATTTTGCTCTTGAGGTCATAAATACCATCCAAAAAGAGCAAATAATTTTGTAGATTTCATTACACCTGTGGGAAGAAATCCATGGGTCTGTTTTGCAGAGTTGGGACAAGCTGTCTCAGGTCCAGCCTTGCAAAGCATTCAGCTGTGGGAAGGAAGGGGTGGCTTGGCAGAAATAGTAAAGCTGGTCAGGGAGTAAGGGAAAACTGCCAAATACACAAGCCCTGATAACAATTAGTAGATTTAAAGACTCCTCTGTTATGAGATCTTTAAAATGAAAAAGAAAAGCTTGGGGAATGTTTAGCCCTGTTCTAGTGGTATAGCTGGGTACATTAGCTGCTCCAGGGCACCCCACCTCATTTGCATTACAAGCAGCAGAAAAGCAATGGACATGGCCCCTTTCGGGGAATAATGTCCCGAGAAGGGGGTTGATGGCAGCACAGGGCTGGCAGTGTGGCTTCCTAGAGAAATACAAGGGACCTGTGCTTGAAGCAGAGTGTGGGAGAAGGAGCAGTGCCAGCTATCCTTGACTTCCCACCACCCAGCAGGGGATGGGACAACTGAACATAAATGAGGCCAACCCTGAAAGCTAAAATGTCCCCCAAAACCAGAAAGTACAAAGGTGTCACACAGCTGAGCATAAAATCTAGAGTCATGGCTGTTGCATTTATGTTCCCCCCAGATCTCAGGCATGCCAGAAGTAGTACTCATTAGTAACTGCTGTTATAATTTTAAAGAGACTGTTCAATCATTATTGACTTAATACATCAACAAAAGACCATAACAATCAGGAGATTTATCAATGAAGTCACAGAAAAGGCAGCTTCCTTTCAAAACAGTCTAAGATAAGGACACAAAAAGGATGCACTGATCTGTTTTTATAGAAATATAAATTACATGGAATATTGTATTAATTATGTGCTGTCCGTGATCTCATATGAAGAGCATGAATTTTTCATTTTACTGATGGAAAATTAATTTGCTATTCCCATGGCTAAAAAGACAATTATATATGAACTTGACAATCGTAATCAGAAATTATTAATTACTTGGTTGAGACTGTTATTCTTACAAACCTAGTTTCATATGCATGAACAAAATGATGTGCTCTGATTAGAGCAGGAAGCAGAAATAACAGCACTAGCACAAATGTCTATAAAATGCCTCTGCAAACAAGAATGCTGCAAGATCTAGACATCACTTCAGTTAAATACAGGCCACCCTGATGTGCACAAAGAACATGCACACAGGTAGAGGATGCTTGCTCAGCACTGCCAGACAAGGACTCCACTTGCACATTTACCCTTACGACACATTATGCAGAATTATGAATTATGCATAATTATAGTCTCCCACTTAATGGCAGAAGTGGCTCTTCTCTTCCCACACAGACCTTGTAAAAGCTGATCTACTTCATCATGTTTTATAATGTTGCATTCTTCAGCCATTTGGATAGCACTGGATAAACTGACCTAAGACTTTATTGTAGAAGACAGATTCTGAAAGATCTACTGCCTTCTTTCTGGTAACTCCTTGTATCCTCTAAATTACTGACTAGTCTAGTTCTGTGCAACCACTTTGTTTGCTTTGGAGCACAATTCTACCCACATACTGCAATCCCTTTCAGAGCTCAAGACTATTCAAAGCATTGCCACCAGCTATGAGGAAAAAGTTTCCTTATCTTTTGCTACCCCCCCTTTCTTTCCCTTCCCTCAGATTTTAGCATTTGTCAGCAATACAGTAAAATACCATTGAGCAAAAGCACTGGCATATTTCTACTACATGAAACTTATACTTTTATGTACATATGCTGCTTAACAAAAAGGAAAAAAAATATTTTTCCTTCTACTGTTTGAGCAGGTTTGAGGATTTGGTTCACTTAAAAAAAAAACCCAACAAGACACTCAACAGGAATACAAATATCTAGGAAGACACCCAACCAGAATCTCAGGTGTGTGAAAAGTTAGTTTAAACTAGGGCCAGTAAGTGCTATAGCAGAAGCCCTTGGCAGGACATCTCTCTTGCTGTGGAAAAGGCCGGAATCACAAGCCTGTGGAGTACATATGAGCCCACCTGCCCCTGCTCACAGCTCAGTGCTCACCTTACACCTGAGTGCAGCACCCACTCCAGTTGTTAAACATCAAGGTACAAGGACAAGGGAAAGCACCAGAAACAGGCAGGAAGAAACGGACTGAAGAATCAATGTAAGCAGCTTCCTGACAGCACAGATGACAAATGTCTTCCTGTACTCTGGCCTACCACATGCCTTATCTTAGAAGTAACCATCCCAAAACACAGCTCTGCTTTCCTGTGATTTCATTCCTTGGCTCTCCAGTGGAGATCAATAGTCGGAGCAGTGCTGGCTGCCTGCAGAAGCCTGGGGCCATGCCATGGAAATCCCAGTGCGGCCATAAAGAGAACAGCAACTGAATGGGAAGCAGAGCAAGGAACAAAGCTTATCTAATACTTCAGCTCCTCAAACGCCACATGTTGCCAATAAGTAAAACTTTACAAAAGGAAGGCCTTGTAAAATCATAGCTCAGGCCTGTTACTTTGGCTAAGTAGAAAAGGACTGTGGGAAAGAGACTCAGCTGAATTAGGGGTAGAAAAACAAGTTATATAACCACTGTGTTCACATTGTGGTGTATGGTGGTTGGTTGAATTACGTTTGTTATGCTTTAAAACTATAACTGGGAATGGGGCTAACTGCTTAAAAAGGCCTGGTTTTTGCAATAAAGCAGCCCTCCTTTGCATCTGCCTGGAGATTCTGTGTCACTACGGACACCCATCCACACCCAAAGCAGCACTGAAGTAGCACATGCCCACAGAGCAGATAGTTCAGCATGGTTTTACTTGAGTGAAAAGTTTGCAAAGAAAAATTGATTTGGAAGAGCTACACTGGTGGAACACATGGAGTTTACCCTATAGGTCCAGACGTTCCTTTTATTAATGTCCTGGATTGTAAAATAAGCATGCATTCTATTTGCCATCTGTTAAAGGTGGGGCAGTTATCTCCTGTTAATTGGGCAGTTTTCTTACCTCTTCCACAAACAATCTCTCCCTTTGGGGAGATATCTTCTGTTAATGAGCCATTGAACTTCACTGCATGACTGATAAAGCTTACATAGTCCCATTGTGAGATGCTCCGCCCAGGGGGAGGAGCCAAGCATTCCTATCTGCATAAAATCAGCATTTTTTGGGACACCAGGACAGCCTCTTCTCTGAGAGGAGCAGCCTGTTCTCCACTGGATTCCCAGAAGAAGACCAGGCCAATCTACACCACCACTGGACCCTCAGAGGAAACCTACACCCTTCTACAGGATCACTGCTTCAGCAGAACTTCATCTGCCTCTCCAGGAGGAGCAGCCACCATCCAACTGGACTGTTACCAACACCCTGACCCACAGGGTGTCACATCATATTCTGACTCTGTCAGTGGTTTTGTTTGTACTAATTACATTTGTATTTTCAGTTTTCCTAGTAAAGAACCGTTATTCCTATTCCTATATCTTTGCCTGAGAGCCTTTTAATTTCGAAATTGTGGTAATTCAGAGGGAGGGGGTTTACCTTTTCCATTTCAGGGGAGGCTCCTGCCTTCCTTAGCAGACTTTGTCTTTTCAAACCAAGACAATTAAACACACACATTAGAGGAGAGTCACAATAAAGAATAGTGCAAATGAACCAATTTTTCCTTGGCAAAACTCCAGCAGGAAATAATCCTGTGTCAACTATAGCTCTATCCTCTGGTACCACTCAGACAATGCACATGTTGGACTCGTTTAAATATGTCCAAGTCTGTGTTTCATTGTTTTTAAAGACTTTTTTTGTTAAAAATCATAAATAATCAATAATTCTGAACCACAGAACAACTTGATAAAAATGGGGCACAGTTCTTACCAGTCATTGAAGGAGATTATAGAAGGAAAAGGAAACAGAGTTATATCTCTTCAAACAAATAATTTAGATAACATGCAGTATTAGGTAAGGTGCTAACAACATCTCTCATTCTAAAGGTAAAGATTTTTGTCTAATACTGGATCACCCTAGTTAAAGAAATACAGTAAAAATTACTCTTCATTCGGGAAACAGAGTTAATGTATTGTAACATCTGGTGATCCAGGGAAACAGCAATGCATTTCCTAAAATACCTGGCATCGTTCCAGTGCTTTATCAGCATCCTGAAAATACAGGCAATTGAAAAAATACCCATTATTGCTGCATGATATGAATTTCAGACAAAGCAAAAAGTTCAGCATAATTGCATACAAGTCACATCCAATTTGGATCACGCCATGCAATAGCCAAGGAATTTAGCAGGCTGAATTCTGTTTTCCAAACTGCAATAGAATATTTTCATGTGTAATACGTACAGCAAACTTTATGTTCTGGATATGGACAAGAAAACAAGAGAGGCTCAGACTTGTAAAAATCAACACTAATTTAGTAGGTGTTTTTGAAAACAAACCTGGCAAAGCATGCACACTGCTACTCAGAAATATCTGGAACCCTGTATTAAAGACTCTGTATTACTTACTGTTCTTATTGAGAATTATCACTTAGATGGATGTGGGTTTGTGGACAACAGTCCTCATGTTCATTTTCTGATCCTTCTTGCAGCGCTCCTGAAAACCTGGAAGTGTTTATCAGACCAGAATGTAGCTCAGCTGCAAACAGAAGTGTTAATATGTTTATCTGAAGCCACAGAGATGTATAACTAAAAGGCAACTCGGGTTGCCTTCTGAGGGACAGCATTACAGAAAACACTGCTGCTAGACAGTCAGAATTTTCCTGATAATACAAACCATCAGGAAATCTGGGTGCTCAAGGGCAGCCAGACACATTGACTACGGGCTCAACTGATGACCCTGCCACTGCAGGTGCTGTGCCAGACACAGCTGTGAGGGATGCTCCTCTGGTTCTTAGCCTCCTCACCTTCCACACCACCAAACCTGTGTCCCATTAACTTTGCTAGGACTGACATTTTCTGTGGTAACTAGATCTGAATTAAAATCCTATCCTTCCTTCTCTTGTAGCTGTTCCCTTGAAGTTTAGGTACCAAAACATCTTCTTTGTTTTCTGCATTCTTTGTCTTGAGTGTTCCTTCCCAATAATGCCAACCCTGTAAATTTATTTTCTAGTTTAGAAATAGCTGATTGATTTTTTTGCAGATATAACCCCCATAAAAGAGAAACACAATTTCTTTTCCATATTGTATTTTGTAACCACAAAGCTAAAAAATTAATTTTATAAGATCAGCTGATCCTGCTTTGACAGACAATGCATTGTCCTTTCATCATAACTAGAATTAGTAGAGCTAGGAAAAATTGTTAGATCATTACGAGATTGCTACACTGCTGTGCATTCCCTAGAATACTATAATCCTCTACCATAATATGAGATGGACAGGATCCCTTCAGTTATTTAACATCTAAAGAAATTTTTTTCTAATAAAATAAAAGTCACTGTGCAGATCTGAAGAGTAAGATTCAGCAATGCTGTAATGCCTCTTAGTAATGACCTACTTCTTTACAGAACTGGATCTTTAGCAGGACCAGTGAAAAGTTTACAGGAAGGTCCAATAATTACAAGAAGAAAGAAGCCCATGTAAATTAAGAACACGGTTGTTGTAGCACAGTAATGCTGTGGTTTTTGTACAGTGCAATGGTATTGAATAAAGTGGATGTTGCCGAAAAGGAAGACAGCATTTGCACCAGGCAAGCAGCAAAATGGTCACCCACAAATTCACTTCCCTCTCACACATGCAAGACCTTCAGTGAATGTGTCGGACACGAGATGTGGCACGTGCTCTTTTACACCTGTGGGTGGATACCAGTGGGGGTGAGCAATGAGGAAGAAAATGAGAACCATCCTCCTTCCCCCATGCCCTGTCCACCTGTAACACAGGGGTTTTTTTGCTGCCACTGTCCCTTGGCTCAGGGAGGTCCTGGGACGTTGTCTGAGGAGGGTGGGGAGGAGGTTGTTACAGCTCTGATGAAGTCAGAGGGCAGCAGTAAGCCTCAAGGGAGCAGAGATAATTCAGTCTTCATAAAGCCCATGAACTGCTCACAATACCAGGCACCATGGTATCAAGAAGACACCAAATCAGCAGAAGTAAGCACTGCAGTTTACAATATCTGTGAGGACTGAGGAAGAGTCTAAAGAATCCAGAATGAGGGGAATAATCTGAAGATATGCTCCACTGTCAATAAACTCAGCTAGTAAAGAGGGGCTCAAAGAGAAAATTAAAAGCTTAAACACAAATATCAATTAGAATTTAATCAGTTCAGTATCAGAATAGCAGAAATCAGCTAGAGAATTAATTAGATTCAAAATTAAAGCCAAAAAGACACTGGAGACAGCTGCACTGGATTTTAAGCATAAAGTTATAATGGTCCAGAGGAGAGTACAAAAAAACCCAAAGAAATTAGTAATCTTTCTATGAACACCTAAATAGGTGTCAAGGAGAGCAAAGAAAAAATTTCAAATTATGAAGTTACAACTTCAACAACATAAAGTCTAGATTACAACCCACTTGTTTATTATGACTAAAGAGAGCAGAACAAAGAGAACCCATCTGAATTAGCACCACAAACCTGGACTGAGTCCCCATAGAAACTTCCTAGTAAAACTGGTAGAATACCAGAACCAGCTACACCAAGATACTGCAGTATTCCCTAGTCCAAGGATTTTAACAAAAGGAAAAAAAACCCAACCAAACCCCCAACTAAAACCACTCCCAGCAAAACAAAAAAACCCAGAAGCCACCCTACAGTACTCAAACAAAAGTTACAACATAGGTATTAGGATAGCAGACAAGTTCAACAAAGAACCCAAACCTTTAGAGAAATTTGCATCAATAAAGCAGAGCCAAAAAGGCCCAGGCTGATCTTACACTGGGCATCTGGGCCACGTGGGCAGGGGGTGTGGGTCAGGCCCCAGGTGAGGTTGGACAGGGCCATGAAGGGCTATGAAAGCACCCAGAACACTGGCAGCACTGAGCTTGGCTTTGTATTACTTACCAAGGAAAAGTCTGACTTATAAAGGTCACTTTTATAAAAGTCTTCACTATATCTTTCTAAGCTAGCCAATGTAATTATTAAAATAATCATTTGTCACACACACAGAATCTAGTTTACATGCTTGGGTATGATTTAGGCTACATTTTAATGGACTTGTTCTGAGACAGTGATTTAAAATGTATTTGAAATGACAGATGAGAAAATGGTTTATAATGTACTTCATTGAAGGTCCCTGCACACAGACTGGTTCACCCTAAACATCAGTAAATATGCCAGTGCTGCTCTCATCCACAGGATATTTTGAGGGCCAGAATGTTAAAGTAGTTGCAATGCCAGGATTAGCAGAGGATTGTGAACAATATGACAGCTTTTAGGGATAGTTTTGGAGGGCGCTTCATGACTGTTTTGGGACATCATTTAATGTCTGTCTCCTGACCTGTGGGAAAGGCAAATCACATCCCTGATGTTCACACACCACACCCACTTCACTTTAAAGAAGGACATTAGATTGTTGTAATTCTTTCTCTGATAAAACACACTTACCCTTAAAGTTCTGGGGTTTGGTAATAAGAAGATGGAAAGATAACATGTTAGAATAGCTGGGATGGCAGGAAAAGACAACCTTAGAAATGAAGTCAGGTGTCCAATAGAATGCCTTAATTTCAAAATATTCTCTGAATACAAATTAAGCCTAGAATTATTACTGAAATAACAAAAGCTGAATCCTCACATGACAGATTGACAGGATACCTCATTTATTATTGCATTAGTTTTATCAAGGATTCTTACTGTAGAATGCAGGTATGTGCTCAGACCACCTAGTATTTTGTATGATACAAACATAGTGGAAAAAAAAAAAAAGGTGGTTTGCCCTGAAGAAAGTCACTAGCTGGGCACAAAGGGAGATAGTAAATGTGTCCAGACACACAGATGTATTGGGAGGAGCAAGACACAGAAATGATACAGGGGAGCCTGGTCTTGACATCGCACTCCACATTGTAGTGAAATTTTGTTCTTTGGGATTGGAGGGTACTTTTATGGACATTTTGCTGAAATCTCATTGCAGACTTTCAGAGGAGCTATTTGGAGGTCAATGCAGCACAAAGATTTTAACAGCCTTCCTGTGAGCTGAGAGGAAACAGGAGAACACAGAAATGACAAAGGCAACAGACTGGAATTGTGGCCTTGCACGGCTTGCAAATGATACAAGCTGCGTAAGGGAAGCCCTGAGTCTCCTTTGCTGCTACAGCAGTTCATTTGTTGCTGGTGTTGGACCCTGGCCTGGGGCAGGAACGGTGTGCCCAGCAGGACAAGGGGTGTGATTCTTCCCCTGTGCTGCACACTGCTGGGGCCACACCTCAAGCTGTGTCCTGTTCTGGGCCCCCCTGTTCAGAGAGGACATTGAGGTGCTGGAATGGGTCCAGAGAAGGGTAATACTGCTGGGGAAAGGTCTGGAGCACAGGTGCTGTGAGGAACAGCTGAGTGTTTAGCCTGGAGGAGGCTCAGGTGTGACTTTATCACTCTTCACCGTTCCCTGAAAGGAGGCTGTAGCCAGGTGGGGGTCGGGTTCTTTTCCCAGACAACCAGTAATGGGACAAGGGGACATAGTCTTAAACTATGCCAGGGGAGATTTTGGTTGGACATTCAGAGGAATTTCTTCACAGAGAGGGTGATTAAAGATGGGAACGGGCTGCCCAGGGAGGTGGTGCAGTCACCATCCCTAGAGACGTTCAAGAAACGCCTGGCACCACTCAGTGCCATGGTCTGTATGACAAGGTGGCGTTCGGTCTTAAGTTGGGACTCGATTACCTCAGTGGCCTTTTCCAACTTAATGGATTCCGTGACCTGTAAGTGCTCAGCCCGACACACATTGCGGGCGGTGCGGGTGCCCTCCCCACCCTCGCGGTTCTGCCGCTCCGCTCCGCTCCCGTCCCGGTCGCGGCTCTGAGGGGCTGCGGCCCCGCGCGCTGCCTGAGGGGCCGGGCGGGCGCCTCGTGCCCCCGCAGTGGCCCTGGCTGGTGGTGTGCCCTGCGGGGCCCTTCCCCTCCGCGAGGGGCTGCTCCGGCTTTCCTCCTCCTCCTCCTCCTTCCCCCGAGGAGCTGCCGTGCCCTGGCCACCGCGGTGCCGGGCGGGCAGAGCGAGAACGCCGCTATCTCACCGCCCGGGTGAGCGCTGCGGCCGGCGGAGGTGCCTCTCCCTCAGGCCCAGGTAAGGGGGAGCTCCGAGCCCTCAGCCGAGGCGGGCTC
>VXAX01003262.1:1000443-1068096 GCA_013399835.1 Leptocoma aspasia
GGGGTCTGCGCCTGGAGTCCGCAGCGGCGGCGGCTGCGGGCGGCGGCGGAGCCGGCGGGAGCGGGCAAGAGGCGAGCGGGGGGAAGGAAGGAAGCGAGAGAGCGGCGGGGCTTAGGCGCTCCGCAATGCCACAGTAACAGCGTTCCCGGTAGGAGCCCGCGAGGACCCTCGCCCTGCCCCGCCGTTGCACATTGCATGGAGCGTGTGGTCTGTGCGGAGCTGCCGAGAGGGGGAAGACTCGGCGCGGGGCTGAGCGGCGGGAGCGCGGAGCCGCTCGNTTCTCGGTGCGGGCTGCCTCCGAGTGGCAGCAGCCGCCGGTCCCCGCTTCGCCCGGCTCGCCCGCGGGCAGCGCTGCCTGCACAACAAGTTGCCGGTTCTAGGGAGGGCAGCAACAGCCTGGCCCAGTGCTGTGCGGGCTGAGCCCTGGGAAGGGGAGAGCGGCCTCGGCTCACCTATCGTTCGTCAGGAGCCGGGCCGGGATGAGAGGGAAGCAGCGATCTTTCGGGATTTCCCTGGGCCGGATAGGGCTGGAATAGGAGGCAGGTACTGGGGCGGCCGGCCCCTCGCATCATGCCTGGGGCAGCGCGGCGTGGCCGGGTCGGAGGTGTGTTTGCCCGGGGAGCGGAGCTGTTCGCTGTTGGGCGCTATTGGCGACCGCGATGTAGAAAAAACCTTTTTGCAATACGTGGTGAAGTGACGACCTCCCAAGGACGATCCTGCCGCGTCTGCATACGCGTGGATCCGTATCTGTCTGTCTGTGCCTCTGTCCGCACCTTCCCACGAGAGCGGTGAACGGCCCGGGTGGGAGGCGGGTGGCCGGGCGGTCCCGTCGGGCCACCCCGGAGGGGAGGAAGGACGCGGCCGCCCCTGCGCAGCGCAGGCCGGGGTGGGTGGGCGGCTGCTCCGCAGCCTCGCTGTTCTCCGGGCCGGCCTGGGCCATGCAAGCGTCCAGCGGCTCCGGGCTACCTGTCCCGGTGAGGCTTCGTGTCCAGGGCTAAGCAAAGCGCAAAACCTCCCTTAGTGCGGCGCGGCGTTGTGTGCTTGCTGTCCGCATCCCGGCCGGAGTCCGCCTGTGTGTTCTGATCCCTCCGTTTTGCCATGCCCTCCTAGCAGATACCTGTCTCTGTGTGCACTCTTGCCTTCGGGTGTCTGGAGAGCCCCGGCGCAGTGCGTGGGAACACCTTGCTGAGAACTGGGGCCTCTGATGGCTTTATGTTCACCTTCTATAGCGCTTTTGTTCTGCTGACCAGCCCTTTGAGGTTTTTTTGGGCTTTACTTTTTGTGTTAAAATGCTGCTGTGACGTCTAGTTAGAAAGATTGTGGGAATGTTCATTGATTGAAAAAACCTCATGTCAGATTAAACAGTTGTCCGCTTCCCTCCAAATATTTTTAAAGTTTATTTTGTGGACCTATATTTTGGAGCAAAGTTTGAGCCATATTAAATTTCAAGGCAGTTCTGGGTTTGAAAGCATGTTACTTAGAGGCATTGAAGACTTCTGCATTCTCAGAAGAGCCCAATGGCTGTGGAACAATGTCCCTATGATTTAAAAACAAAGAAGTAACACATTTCTGAGGTTGCTCTTGCTTATATAAAACATGACTTGTTTGTATGTTTATGGCAGCATGTTTTAAGTAGGAATGCAAGCTGCCAGTGTTAATTAAAAATACCTTACAAATTGCAGTATATGAAAAGCTTTCATATCTATATGGCGTAATGGTGAGCCATACTTCCAACAGAACAGCTGTTAGACAAGGTAACTGTGAGTTGTTGGCTGAACTACCATTCCTGCTTCAATTTTCATAATGTGACATTTTCCAGGGAGATTCAAGGTTGTCACACAGCTGAGGAGGGAGGGAGAGTGTCTCTTGCCTCCAGTGTCTCCTGGTTCTTGGAAGTGCATTTCATTTGAGTTTCTTAATGCCTCATTTAACTCACTGGTCACTGCAGAACTAAAGGGTTAAGTGGAATTCTAGCTTATCTATTAGTGACAAAATTGTTGAGCTTATATGAGATAAGAATACTTCTTTCTGGTTGCCAATCTAAGTGGGTTAACTATGGCAAGCTTGGATAATATTCAAGTTCTGAATCTCAATATAAAGTTAGGTAAAGTCTACAACCATTTCATATGGGATATCCGTTCATTTTACCATTCAGATTACAGGAGTTTATCCTGAATAATTGTCCTGTGTGTTTTTAGAGTAACATCTGTTGCATGATATCATGTAGTGGAATGTAGTACAGCCTAATTTAAGTTGATTTGAAACATTGCCATTGCACTGTAGTAGTGCCTGAGAGGGTGAGAGGTTTTGTGGTGTGTGTGATGGATAGATTGGTTACAAGTAGACAATATTGAGAGAGATGAACTTGCATTTGATCTGCAAAGGATTAAGTAATTTTACTCTGAGCTTGGTTTGTTTTACAGTTTTACTTAGATTTCTTTCANATATATACATACATATATTACCTATATGATATGTATCTATTAAACCTGTGCAAATGCACTCTAGATGGCATGCAAAAAAGAGCAGTACTTAGTTACCACAGGTAGACAGTAGTTCAGACATCTCACCTTCATTCTTTTTCGTGGCATTGTAGTGTCAGATAACTGTTGGGATACCATTCTTGTATATTCATGAAATGTGAGCAATACCATTTGTTGAAGTATCCCTCCAATCCATAATTTTAGCGTTATAGTACTGAAAACACCATTTGAGTTGATTCTCAGCTGCTAGTCCTATCTGACCTTTGGAGATTTTGGTAAGCTGCCAAATGTGTAGACATCTTGATTTTTTTTTTTTTAAATATGCAGAGTTTCTTGCTAAGCAGTGTTTTCCAGATGCTGCCTTTGCACCAGGCCCTAATTAGGTTAGAAGTGTTAATGACTTTACAGACCACTGTACCAGTTTTCAAAACTCTTTTCTCCTCCCTGCTTTTGAATCTTTAATTTTTTTGGCAAGTCTGCTTATGCATGTTTCTACAGACAATAGAATGCTGCTGCAAATTGGGAACAGCAAGCAAAATGTTGGATGTTGTTGCAAATGGGGGGAGGTTGTTTTAATAAAGCACTGTTATGTTTCATTTGTTTACTTTTGGATTTTAGTGTTTCAGTTGGGACAAATGGAGGTGGAAATTGCAGTTTCAGGTAGTCCTGAAGGAGANGGCTGCTCCGCAGCCTCGCTGTTCTCCGGGCCGGCCTGGGCCATGCAAGCGTCCAGCGGCTCCGGGCTACCTGTCCCGGTGTGGCTTCGTGTCCAGGGCTAAGCAAAGCGCAAAACCTCCCTTAGTGCGGCGCGGCGTTGTGTGCTTGCTGTCCGCATCCCGGCCGGAGTCCGCCTGTGTGTTCTGATCCCTCCGTTTTGCCATGCCCTCCTAGCAGATACCTGTCTCTGTGTGCACTCTTGCCTTCGGGTGTCTGGAGAGCCCCGGCGCAGTGCGTGGGAACACCTTGCTGAGAACTGGGGCCTCTGATGGCTTTATGTTCACCTTCTATAGCGCTTTTGTTCTGCTGACCAGCCCTTTGAGGTTTTTTTGGGCTTTACTTTTTGTGTTAAAATGCTGCTGTGACGTCTAGTTAGAAAGATTGTGGGAATGTTCATTGATTGAAAAAACCTCATGTCAGATTAAACAGTTGTCCGCTTCCCTCCAAATATTTTTAAAGTTTATTTTGTGGACCTATATTTTGGAGCAAAGTTTGAGCCATATTAAATTTCAAGGCAGTTCTGGGTTTGAAAGCATGTTACTTAGAGGCATTGAAGACTTCTGCATTCTCAGAAGAGCCCAATGGCTGTGGAACAATGTCCCTATGATTTAAAAACAAAGAAGTAACACATTTCTGAGGTTGCTCTTGCTTATATAAAACATGACTTGTTTGTATGTTTATGGCAGCATGTTTTAAGTAGGAATGCAAGCTGCCAGTGTTAATTAAAAATACCTTACAAATTGCAGTATATGAAAAGCTTTCATATCTATATGGCGTAATGGTGAGCCATACTTCCAACAGAACAGCTGTTAGACAAGGTAACTGTGAATTGTTGGCTGAACTACCATTCCTGCTTCAATTTTCATAATGTGACATTTTCCAGGGAGATTCAAGGTTGTCACACAGCTGAGGAGGGAGGGAGAGTGTCTCTTGCCTCCAGTGTCTCCTGGTTCTTGGAAGTGCATTTCATTTGAGTTTCTTAATGCCTCATTTAACTCACTGGTCACTGCAGAACTAAAGGGTTAAGTGGAATTCTAGCTTATCTATTAGTGACAAAATTGTTGAGCTTATATGAGATAAGAATACTTCTTTCTGGTTGCCAATCTAAGTGGGTTAACTATGGCAAGCTTGGATAATATTCAAGTTCTGAATCTCAATATAAAGTTAGGTAAAGTCTACAACCATTTCATATGGGATATCCGTTCATTTTACCATTCAGATTACAGGAGTTTATCCTGAATAATTGTCCTGTGTGTTTTTAGAGTAACATCTGTTGCATGATATCATGTAGTGGAATGTAGTACAGCCTAATTTAAGTTGATTTGAAACATTGCCATTGCACTGTAGTAGTGCCTGAGAGGGTGAGAGGTTTTGTGGTGTGTGTGATGGATAGATTGGTTACAAGTAGACAATATTGAGAGAGATGAACTTGCATTTGATCTGCAAAGGATTAAGTAATTTTACTCTGAGCTTGGTTTGTTTTACAGTTTTACTTAGATTTCTTTCATCATTTGCCAGCTAATGCAATGACTGAATTTTACTTATATTAGGAAATCCGTCTACAGTTACAAATATAACTATCAGTACAAAACACCACTACAGCAAAATCAAGTCTTATTTTGGAGTGGGAGGAGTGGGCTTGAAAGAACTGTCTAGCTGTGGCATAGCTTGAACTGCATGAGACTTAGAAGTTTTGCTGTGAAAACTTACTTTTATTTGGTATTGTTTCTACAAAGATTTGGCTCCACATAGCAAGGATGTTCTGTGGCATTAATATCTGGATTGTCACTTTATATGATATATGTTTCTATGCAGAGTTTCTTGCTAAGCAGTGTTTTCCAGATGCTGCCTTTGCACCAGGCCCTAATTAGGTTAGAAGTGTTAATGACTTTACAGACCACTGTACCAGTTTTCAAAACTCTTTTCTCCTCCCTGCTTTTGAATCTTTAATTTTTTTGGCAAGTCTGCTTATGCATGTTTCTACAGACAATAGAATGCTGCTGCAAATTGGGAACAGCAAGCAAAATGTTGGATGTTGTTGCAAATGGGGGGAGGTTGTTTTAATAAAGCACTGTTATGTTTCATTTGTTTACTTTTGGATTTTAGTGTTTCAGTTGGGACAAATGGAGGTGGAAATTGCAGTTTCAGGTAGTCCTGAAGGAGAATGCAGGTTTTTGCTTTCAAGGTTCTGCTTTTGACTACATATGGTTATAAAAATACACAGTAAACTGAGCTGCAAAAATTTTGGGGCAAAGGACATGCAAATGATAAAGCAGAGGGTTTTTTTCAGAGTAGTTTATCTTAACAACTTCCAGAGGCTATGTTAAACAAAATCATCTAGGGTTTTGCAACTCGGTGGAGGAGATTATGATTATGGACATCATCCTGTGTCTTAAGCTCTTCTATACTTGATTTTTTATTGTTGTGATTAAACAGTCTATTCCTTTTACATAAAGAATGCCTTGAAGCTCCTTAGATGTGTAAGTGCTGATCCACAGCATGTGGTGCAATTCTGGGTGTGATCATTGTTCAGAGTATTGTGTGCCTTTTGTCTCTGAGTGCAGGGAAGTTCCACCTTTGGAGTGAGGCTGGTATGCTTGAGGATGAGAAGGTGGTAAGGAGCCCTGTGCTTTGTTTTAACAGTAGACTTTTAACTGTGTACAATGCATTTTGTAGCTTTCTGTCCCTGCTAATGCTGCTGAAAACCCATTTCACAGTAGTCAGAGAACCATTTCCCTGGGTGTGCTATGTGCACACATGCTTATCTTGGAATTGAGTTTGAATTAGCCTGCATACTTGAAGCAATTGTGATAACATTTTGATATTTTTCACTTCCAGTTGCAAGCTGGAATTTCATCCCCAGAGATCCACCCCCTCGATTCTCAATGCTCCAGCACCTTTTTACTCAAGCATCTTCATAAAGCTAGAAAATGCACTGACTGACTTCACAAGGTGAGGGTGACTATACAACAGTAAGTCTTGTCTAAAAATATCTTTACAGTATTACAGTGCTGACTTACTTGTAGTCCCTTTACTTGGCAGCTACCAGTTGATTTCCTGCCAAGATGGGCCAGGCTGGCACTTGAAAGTGCCTTCCTTTCATTCTCAGTAGGTAGCTCATCTTTCTGTGTTTGGGCAGCAGGAAGAAAGTATGGTCTGAAGTAAATTGTAAATAAGCCTTGTGTCTTTCTCTATGGCAACTTCTGTAAGGTTGAGATTTCTTATTTTTGTGAAAAAGTAACCCAGGAACAAGCAGGAGACTCTCAGTCTTCTAAATCACAGCAAATAACAATTGAGGTGATAAAATATCAATGGTACTACATGGACTGGTTACTTTTTCGAGTTGAATAACAGTATACATTTGCCAGCTGTGGTAGATTTGTTGCTCTAATATATTGAAGAGTGTAGTGTTTTGCTGAAGTATTTGGTGTAGTGGTGTGAGAATCTCTTAAACAATGGCATTGTCTTCAGTTGTGTAATCCTTTTCTTATTACAGATTGTTTATTTTCATATAATGATCTCTCTTTTCCTTTCTTGAGAGTTGCTATCTGTAATGTGGTAAGTAACCCTTTGTTTCAGCAACCTCAAGTCCAGTCTAACCTATGGTGTGGTTTCAGTCATGTTCTGTGCTAGCAGGAAAGTTCTGATTTGTCTGGAATGTGAGATTTAAACTTGGTGTTTAGTTGACGTAAATATAAGCATAAAACAGTTCCAAAAATTGCTGACTTGAATTTGTACTGCTGGAAACATTAATTAGGCTTAAAGTAATTTACAGTGAGTACCTTTTACCTTAGTTCAATTTACATGTGCCAAGTGCTGTGTAGCAGGAAATGGCAAAGTGGCACTTGGCAGACAGACCAGCAGCAGGAAAGACAGATTATCAATGTCTGATAGAAGTGATGGTGCCTGTTTAAGAAAAGACCTATGATAGCAGGAGGGATGGTGTCAGGAATGTGGTGGTAGTGTAGGACTGATGAGCATAATCCTTAGACACAATAAATATGTTTAGATACCGTGACAATCAAAATTTAGCAATGGGCCTATAAATGAATATATGAATAAATGAAATCAGGAGGCCTAACTTGAATATTTCGCTTTACTGTGGCTTGCAATTTTTGTAATTATTGTAATTCTTTATCATTTGTGACTGCAAGATTTTCTTAGATGATTTTTTTGTTGTGGTATAAGGACACATCTGTTGACAAGGGCGTGTCAGAACTCCCTGGGGAAAGGACTGAGCAGGAGTCATTGCTGCACAGCCAGCACACAGGGTCAAACAAAAGGAACCAGTGGTGTCTCCTGGGTCAGGGTATCACTAAAGGCACTGGTACAGGGAGGAAGAGCTGAATGTCCAGCTTCAGTTGAAAAAAGCAAAGGCTGTGGGAAATGATATCACTCTGTTGTGGTGTTTAAAGTACTCTTTGGAAGTGTTATGTGCAACAGCTGAGGATGTACAGACCCCAGGCAAGAACCCAAGATGTTGTAGTATGTACCAACTCTGAGGGATATTTGGGGTTTTTTTTAATTAAAAAACAAATGGTGGCTGTGTTTGCAGTTGTGAGTAAGGTCCAGATAAGCCTGGTTGTTTGCTGGGTTGTCTGTTCAGCTGCACTGTGGTACTAACAAGACTTAAAACCAGCTGATTAGTGTAGGTGTGTGTACAGAAGACTAAAACCTGTGAAGAAAGGGTAGTTAACTTTGCCTTGTGAGCTTGGGCAGACTAGACTGCAGATGAAGTACAGAACAAATCCAGACACTGAAGAGGGGTTGCAGGGGATGTAAGGAATTTTGTCTGAGGCCTTTGTATGTAGTGGAGCTGCATATGTAAGGGGTCAGTTCAAATGGATCACAGGTAGTATATGAGTGGGTGAAAATTTGTTCTCTCTGTCCTAGGCAGAGAATGTATTTTTAGAGTTTTCATGTCAGAGCTTTAGCTGACTCTGTAAAACCACTCCCAAGGGAATGGCAGGGCTTTGGTGATGAAGACATGAGGCAGAAAAACACCTTGACTGTGGTACAAGTGTGTGGTTAAGGTGAGCTACCTATGCAGCAGTTATGCACTTGGAGGTTATTCAGCACAGATAAAGGAGGGCTGCAAGCAGTAGGAAGGGTAGATGTGCCCTGAGGAACCAAGCAGGGCAGTACAGGAGCAGCTGTAAGGCCAGGCTATGGAAGTGGCTCAGTAATGAGTGTGAATATCTGTGTGGGAACAATGTGTTCCTGCCTCAATGCTATTATCATTCCTTTTCAGGGATAAATTGCAGTTTGAAGCATTACAAATGCCATCTGTGTATGAGGGTAAAAATCCTCTAGTACTTTATGTTGAAAACTAAAAACAAAGCACTGTTTTCCATGTGGATCTTAGTATAATCAGCCATTGCTTTAACTTCTCTGGGATATTGCCAGCTTACTGGGTCATTTAAGGCAATGATTTTGAAAGTTTTTTTTATCTCACACCCTTATCAGTAAAAGATTTGTGAGTACACACATCAAAATATATGTAGTATTTATAAATTTGCACACATACTACTCAACTATTATTATACACACTACAGAACATACACAAAAATTAGAAATTAATAAAGGAGAAGACAAATAGTTAGAATATATTTTATTTTTTAACAAAACCCTCTCTTTCATTAAGGAATAATTTAGTGAGAGCTATGTGATTGAACATGCCTCTCAAAAATTTATATAAAATGTTGCTTCATCACTTGCATACAGCCATTTTAAGGGCCAGTTCTAGGTTCAGTTTATTTCAATACTTAGTTTTAATGACTTTCCAAGCCAAATAAGATGCCTCACAAAGACAGATCCAAGTGGAAGAAGTGCATTGTTGGTGCTTACTAAATAATGGTACTAATTTTCCACTCCCATACACTAACTATGCAGAGATTCTTCTTGGGATTCATCTATTAAATTTCCACCTTCCCTGATGTCCATCAGTTCTTCTTGCAGACTGATTAATGGGAAGATGTTGTGTTCTTCTCTTTTCCTGAAGCACTTCTTTTGGAAGATTTTTAAACAGTGTTGGGGTTTTAAAGAGGTTTTAAAGTTCAGGAAATTATACAGCTTTCAGAGGTTTTTATAGGAGGTTTTTCAGTGGAAACATTTCCAAACACCTATTTTTAAAACAGTCTCTGTGAAGTGAGTTTCTTCTGGAAAGCAGTTACCCTCTTGCTCCCTGTTCAAATGTCAGCTTCACCTTGAAGGGACACCTTAGGTGTGTATTTATTTGAAAATATCTGGTAGGTAGGATAATGCTGGCAGCCCCTTGTCAGCACAGAAAAGATCAGCCAGTTCTGAACAGTTGCCTTTGTAGGAAAAAACACATGGTGTGTCATTAAGTGTGACAACTCTTTTAAGCCCCTTGCCAGAAGATAACTAGCAAAACTTACTGTGGGAATATGAATTTCATGATCACTCCCCATCTTGTTACAAGGTATTCTCCTCCTTGAAGATCATATTTTTATAAAATTATATAATCAATGACATCCTGAGCACCTGGTGCAGTTCTGCCTCCAGCGTTGCTGTGTTAGTTTATCAATGAATGATGAAAGAATTTCATGTGTGCTTATGGAGTGACTGCTTTAGCAGGAATAAAAAATAAAAGGATTCTAGTGTAAAGGTTACAGATAAAATCTCATAAGTGTACACTTGCACAGTTTTCTCATAAAGCATTGCTTCTATTAAAGAAATCATTTACTTTAGAGTCTACTCCAATACATCATTCCTGGAGTGACTCACTGAAGAGAAGTTCCAGTGTGCTTCACTGTTGAAACAATCCAGCATATACCCTAAGATGAGGCATGTAAGAAACATCTGGAAGGTCAGCCAACAGTGTAGCACACCTCCCACACTGCATAATTTGTTCTGATACTTGTTTCCTCAAATCTTCAGCTGTTTTCTGTGAGTCTTCCAGCAGTATTTGCTGACAAAGGAATGCCATATTGTCTTCCATGTATTATTTCAGCCATTTTTACTGCAGTGGGAGGACCAAATGGTCCCCAGTGCTATATGCCTTTCTCTTCTGCTGTAAAGTAAGAAACCTTAAAAAGGTTTTTGAAGATTTGCCATTGAGTTCAGGTGGTTGGGGTTTTTTTAAGGGAAGTACTATATTAAGTATCACATGACTTGAAGAAATTGTAAATATTTGTCCTCACCTCACTGGGTACTTACTTTTTAAATGTCTTGCTAATCATTGCTTCATATTATCATTATCTAGTATCTCGAGGCAAAATGTATAGAGTGAGGTTCATTGTTAATGATGGTAGATGTAAATCCATATTTCAAATAGTTATCATCATAATTCCCTTTTTTTTTTTGGCCAACTTTTGTTAGATCTGATTAGATTGTTGATTTTACCTCATAATGTGTGTGACAAGTAGCTTTTACTGGGAATAGGAAGTCAGTTGTTGCATATGGATTCTGAAGCAAAAAGAAGATCTGTCTTGGCATCTCTGTATCTGACATAGTAACACTTCAGAGTCTTCAGGAGCAGAGGTGATTTTAGCAAGATTTGCAGCTGTAGAGGGCCCTAAACCATTTGTGTATTTCCCTGGTTAGAATTCCTTGCCTTCATTTGTCTCATATTACCATACTTGAAAATAGACTATTTGGTTACATGTGTTGTGACAGCATGCCAATTTCTATAAGCATGCCTTTGTGAATTGTGGTCTTAGGTTGTGCCAGTTAAACTTTTAGAAATAAGCATTCCTAAATAATGGAAGTTTTTATTTTTTTGGTGAGCTTTGTTGGTTTTGGTTTTCTTTGCTTCTGGGACTTGTAAGAAGGGACAGCAATTCTTCTAGTTTGCTTATAGCAGCCAACATAGTGTAGTTCCCATCCTGCCTGAGGCTACAGCAGATAAATTCCAAGTACCTGCAAAACATCTGCTATCAAGCACCAGTACTGTCTTGGTACCCACCCAAAACGTGTATCTTTTCGTGTACAGCTCATCTTTCTCTAGCTGCCAAGGACTGAAATACAATTTTTGCCCTGAAGAAGATGCAAAAGCAAGGTGGGATTGCAGATAATTGTGTTTTGGGTAAAAAGAGAAGATAAAGCAGGGAGTTGCTTTTTAAAAGTTGTTTACAAGATGCTTAAAAACCAAAGGAGGAAATGTAACATGAAGACAGAAAATTATAGAATAGAAAGAAAAATGAGAAAAGCATTTTAAAAAGCTGCAGACTATAGTTACAGCTTTGTAAAGACTGAAGATTTCTAGTAGTCTGTATTGACTAATTCTTGGGGGTTTTTTTTCTGGACTATATACACATGCCAAATTTCTTGCTTTATACCTCTCATTATTTTAACCAGAACTGTATTACTGCCTGTCAAATACTCTGTGTTATTATGACCAGATACAGAAAGCAACCGTGTCATTACAGAAACAGACCTTACAGAACAGCTGTATTTTGTATCAACACTTGTTCTGATGTCTTCAGTAGTTTTGCTGTTTCCTTCTGAATTTGAGTTGTGCTGTAAGAACTTTAATTTAATTTTCTTTTATTTGGAACATTTTTCTCTACATGTATTCTATGAGATCTAACTCTCCCATGACATTTGATGAGTGAATCAGGGTGCTGGAGACTTGTGCAAGTGAAATTTGTATTCCTTCTGGGCCTCTAGCATTAAGTAGAAGTTTTGTTTCTTCCTGGTCAGTCTACAGATGCTTGAAATACTTGTGCTTGTTAGGAGTTGCCATTTGAATGTTAGCAATTCATACTTTAGATATCTCCAAGTAGCTTAGAATTAGAAAAGCTTTCTTCTGGCAACATTCGTGGGATATTCAACTAAGCAATAGGAAAATGCTTCTTTATAAGTATAAGCTAAGGAAAGCCTAGTATTTGTATAATCAGGCTTGCCTGAGGAGTATGACTGTCTTGTCAGTAGCTATTGGAATGCTGCCTTTTGTCTGTGTTGGAGACAATCTTATGTTTTGGTTGGTGTGAGTGACCATTGGGTAGTGAAACAACTGCTCATGGGGTGGAGGAGCTGGGGCAAGTAGGGCAGGCCAGTCTGGGCTTCTCTCAGAGGTCTTGTTGTTAGACAGTGCTGGCATGAAACCAGCTCTTTCTCCACAATGCACCTGGTGCCAAGTGGGGTTAAATGGAGCCATTTGCATGGAAAAAAACATTACAAGGCTTGGTGAAGAATGTAAACAGGTGGATCTGGGTCGTTGTTAGGCATACTCTGTTTCTGTAGTGGATGTCTTGGGAACAGTGGAATGAAACTCAAGTGGGAATCAGATCTTGGTGCAAGTCCCACAGTCTGGAAATGCAAAGGGTTGTTAACAAGGAGCCCGTGTTCAGCAAAAAAGCTCTAGTGATGTGTGAAAGGCAGAAATCTGACTAATTTTTAGAGAAGACCTTTTGCAGTTCCAGCATCCTTTTGTTACCTGCTTTGTCAAATAATACTTCTCTTTTGTGCAAAGCTTTAAATGACCTGCTCAACACACGGTGGCCAGTGGCTGATATCTCACTGAAGGGGAATGAAGACTGAGTGTGCTTAAGGTTCTCTAACATAGGTGTTACAGTGCAGATGAATAATACAGTGCTGTATCTTCCTAGCAGAATGAATAAGGAACTAAAGCCCTCAAAGCAAGTATTTATTTTAGAAGAGTTTGATTCTTTGAGCTGGAAGCTATAACTTGATATGCTTAACTGTTCTGAGATTCTATGGCAAAGTCTGCAGGGTGCTGCAACTTAATTTGTTTATACTGGTGGTTTCTAAATGTCTGCTCTTGGCTTGCTTGGTGGCAAATCTTGCAATAGTTTCCTTCTACTGAACAAAGAAGCAGTGTCGAGTATTTGAGAGAAAATAACATAGGCAAAAGACAGTGCTTAACAGGTAGTCAAGAAAAGGTAATTCCCAATAACTCAGCTTTGAAATCTTGGAATTGAAAAAAAGTCTTGTTTTTTCACACTCCTTTTCCTCCTTTCATGCTCCTTTCCATGCTCTTTTCACACTCCTTTCCATGCTCTCCTTTTCCCATGCATGCTCTGTTGTCCTGATTTAGCATCTGCTGTTTAATGAATCCAAATACACAGGAACTTAAGTTTAGTCCCACATAAAGCAATGTGTAGGCAGAAGGAGGTTTGCCCACTTCTAGATCTCTATGAGGTATGTGTTAATGTTGAATAACTTCTCACATTGAACCAGCTGAGTGCATTTTCTGAGCTGTTGTTTCCAATCCTTGTCCTGCTGAGATACCAATGTGACTGCTTTGTTTTTTAAGGTGCTCTTAACAGACATACAAGCTGGAAATGCAAAATTGAGCTAGTAATAGTTTAGGTCTCCATGGTGACCATGGGATCTTGAAAACTAAGGAAATTATATTTGACTTTGTAGGCCTCTAGGTTACTCCTAGGCCCTATGGGTTTAGGCTTACAGTGGCAAAAAGTGTTTCTTCAGGCAGTATAGAGAACTATATACAATACAGAACATAAACCCCAGGTTTGTAATTACAAGAGAGACTCTGTGGTAGTGTTCAAGTGAAAAAACAATAGGAAACCTTTGAGGAGGTCTACAGAGATGAATTACACTTTACAAATTAGTTCAAAAGAATCTTATAAATAGTACTCTGGGCTGCCTCCATAAAGTGTCAAAAGAATAAGCTTGCTGTATGACAGTTACTGCACTTGAAGACAATGTAAGTTATTAATGAGATAGTGAAATTGTGCTTTCTGTTGCATATACTTGATATCTTCTAATCTACTGAACCCAAATTTTCAATTATTCAGAGGCATGAGTCAGTGTCATTGAAGTACTATTGAAATCTGAGGATGAGGAGGAACAGCTCTGAGGGAATGTGTCTGTAAAATAAGCACATATATGATGTGTCACATCTGTCTGAGTGCCAATATAGCCTGTGGCTTTGGCAGTTGATTACTTACTATAATTCAACCCTCACATCAAAATAAATTCACTTACTTAGTGCTGATGGTCAGAAGGAATAAATATGTATTTCTTTTGAAAAGTGGAAATAATAAAACTTCAAGATGGTTTGTTTGACTTCACAAGAATAAATAGATCCAGGAGTACATGGTGTTTATTTTGAGTGCTTTAGCATAGTTATTGTGAGTTGGAGACAAGGACCAGTCTGTGCTTCAGTGACAAAGTGTCTAGACATTGAATTGAAATCTGAACTATTTCTGTAGCATTCTCTTATGTAGAATGGAGTAACATACCCAGTATCAATAAATTATTGGCATCCATTTTTTGTTTCTGCATTCTCTTTTGGAGAAAAAAGGGTTTGATAGTTGAAGGCAAAGTTCTCCTGTCATCTGATACTTTCCCACAGCATGGAGCCCCTCTGTGGACTCTGTGGCTTTTGGCTGGCAGGGCTGGGTAGCCATATGGGCTGTGGGTGTTCATGTTACAGCAGAAGGCCTCAACTTCAGCCACAAACAGTGCAATTTACAGACAGAGCCTGGGGGAATGGTTTTTTCCTTGCATTGCATATGCAGGCATGGCTGAACAATCAGGATTTTACCCTTCTCAGAAGCATTACAGGCATATAATTGCTCTGTCAAAGGTATAGGCAAAAACCTTGATGGGCAAGGGGAAAGTAACTTTGTGTGTCACAGCAAATTGAGTTCCTGAAATGTCAAGTTTGGATTTGAAAATTTAATTTGAAATTCTGACTTTGAAGGCATATTCTGACCTACAGCTTGAATTTGAAGCTTTATTAAACTTGCATCCCTCTACCCTTTCTTTCTCATGCCATTCTCCAATAATGTTTCATATACTCACTGAGCATGATGGAAGTAACAAATCTGAATTGCTATATTCTGATGATACTTGAGAAACTCAGGGAGTGGATGTTGCACACCAGCATTAGTAGTGTGAAAAGTCTTTTCTTAATTTGCAAAAGTATATATTTTTTCAGGGAAAAAAAGGCTAATATATTCCGATTGTTGTATTATTGAAAATAAAAGCCAAAAAATTGGCAGTAATTCAGGAAAAGTTGAAAATGCTCCAGTTCCCTGGGGATATGTTTATCTTTTTGGACTCAGTGTTGTAACTGACCCCAACTTGCAGTGACATGTAAATTAAGTTTATTCCAGCTTCCTAAGCATTAATGACACTTTGGCTTGAAGAACTAAATAGGTTGTAAATAGATTTTTAGATTGTGGCTTGCTCTCTACTTGTACCTTGTTTAGGATTTGATAAGTTGTAAGTTGGGTTAAAATTAAAACTAAGATGAACTGTTTAAGTACATGATTTTAAGTTATTTGTTTCTAATGGCCAAATAGAGAAAGTGGAAAGGTCTTGCTCAGCAGCCTGCATCTGGAATGTGAGCAGCCCATTTTGGTGTGCTGCAAATATTATGCATTCTTAAAATGGATCCAATCTCAAGTTATGTTCTGTTACTCTTCATCCTAAAACTCAAAACTAAGCTTCTTCAATGTTAGTTATTGGATTTGGTTCTTGAATTTCTGCTGCCTCACTTTCCCCCATCCCTCAGCTTTTTGGGCATTTTTTTCCCCCAAATTGGTGCTGTGGGAAGCATTACTGAAATACTTATCAGCTGAATATTGGTGTACAGCCTGGGACAGTAAAGGGGTCATTCCTTGGAAGGTGAGTGTCTGCCTGCATAGCAAACCCTTATTGTTCTACACATTGCTAGAGTTTGTATCCCATCTTTCTATTCTGTAAAGAGATCATCCTATTTTATTAAAATTAAGACTTTGGAAAAAATGTGTCCCTCTAGCAAGGTTTGGGTTTCAACACTTGGGATGAATACCATAAAAATAATTTCCTGTGTCCATTTGCCTTATGTAAGAAGCAGTTCTTTGTTTGAGGGTTGTCAGGTTACAGGACAGACACTTGCTTTTCTTTGGTTCTTCCTCAGCTGCTCTTAGTAGGGAATATCTTTTCCAGTTGCCTGCTGCTAACACTAAAGAGAACCCTTGTTTTTAAGTGTGGGATAAGTTTGGCAACAAATACCTAATTCCAAATCTTGCAAGAAATGTTCCTTACCGAGTAACAAACTTTACTTTATTCCAGCATCACAAAGCACATCATCCATGTTGTGCAATTGTCATTAATGCTGCTTTCTTTTCAGATTGTCTGTTCTGTGTGAAAATAGAGGTCTTATTCATGTACTGCTGCTTATTGAATCTTGCATAAATACTGCCATCACAGCACATTAAGGGTGGGGTTTAGGCTTGCAGCAGTTGTTTGCAAGCAGTGAGGAACCTGCCCTTGCTGTGGGTGTGACACGGTGTGTGGTGGTGCACACAGAAAATACTGTGGAGTTGGAGATGCTGATGTTGGCTGACTTGTCATCTTTTTCTTAAACACAGTTTTCCAAAGACTTGGGGCGTGTTAACTCTACACAAGACAATGTTAATTCAACTAATGTCAAACTTCTGGCCCCTAATCTGGATTGTACTTTTGAGCTGTGTTTGAAAGAGAATCTCATCAACAGTTAGAATAATTTAATGTGTATTTTGCTCTGGAAACCCTTTTGTTTCATTTTGAGGAAAGTTACATTGATAGGCTGTTAGTTTATGACAGCCTTTCATCAGGAGTGAAACTTTTGATGCCAACTTTCAGGAGCAGAATTCTCATCAGTTTTCTGTATTAGGTACTCTGGTAAACATGGTTCCTGTGACTGTTTTCTGCTTCAGGTGATCAAAGAGAATTCAGAGCTCTCCACTAATTGTTGTGGTTGTGATGTATTCCTTGCCCATCCAACAGTGCAAAAAACTGTTTTACAGTCTCTGGTGTGCAGAAACATCTACAAAGAAGCTTCCTGATGGGATTAACTACACTGCTGACCACCTGTCAGTTTTTCCTGGAATCAGTGGCTTAAGTGGACTGTAGTACAATGTCTATCTGCTTGATGGAGATGGGGCAGAAAACTGTTTGGGCAGTGTATTAACAGAAGACTTGGTTGACTTCCAGTGTTCTCCTGAACCTTCAAAGTTTGAAAGCATTCTTATGTTCATTGTTTTAAATTTAAATGAGTTAGAGAGTGTTAGGAGAGATTCTGCCTAACAGTGGGACAGAAGTTTTAATCAACTGTGTGTTTTGATACTTTAGTTGTGTGAAAGCAAATAAAGATGTATATCAATTTGCACACTTTTTTTGGGTTGAGCTAGAAACTCCTTTTGAAAGAAATTCTTTCTGAGGAGTGCAATCTGCTTGATGGAGCAGACTTGCAGCCAAACCAAATTGTCAAATGAGCCTAACCAATGCAAAATCTAGTCTTTCTTTCAGCTGAAAAGCTGTGGGAAATCTAGTATTAGTTTTCCTTGTTTACTCCTTATTTCAGTGCCAGGTACTTCCAAGTTCGCTGCATTTGGCATTAAAATAAGTGTTCTACACAGAACACTAAATGTTGACTTTTATTAATTTGTGTTGTAGAAATGGTCAGTGTGTCTTGCTGGCAGATGAAGCCTAAGAATGTAGTGTTTGGAACACTTCATTTTTTTCCCTTCCCTGCAGAAAAAGTTGCTTTAAGAGCTGCCTGTTAAATTGGAAATGACCTTACTTGCCTTCAGTTATAAATAGCAGTAAAAGGGAAGGGGATTCCCCTGCTGTCAAGCCCCATTCATGGCTTTCTGTTTTGGTTAAAGCCATATCTTACAATGAGTGCACTGTGACTTCCAGCCCTCAGCATGCTGCAACAAATGTACTTGCATTCCAAAAACTTTATGCTTGAGGTCATAAGCAGGTAACGTTGCTCTGGTACAAGTCCTGTGGTTTTTTTTTAGTTACTGGAGTTAGAGATGCCACAACATGTATTGAAGCAGTGCCCATGTGCTAATTTGTGTGCCTCGTGTTCCTTTGGGCTGTGTTGAATCATGGGAAGCTGTTACTGGTGAACCACTACTGTGCCTGAAATTTGAAGAAAAAAAATCTTGTATATATGACAGCTTGAAAGGACAACCCTTTTTCTTTGTTCATGTTGCTTTCTCTTAGAGGGCTGTGGTTCTTGTACTGTTGTGGGAGTGAAGCACTTGAAATAAATGGCAAAACACCTTAGTCGTGTTTTGATATGTGTTATTTCTTTAAGACAACATTTAAACATAGTTTTAAAAATCAGTTATATAAAGTGTTAGTAAAGATATACCCTAATTTGATACTAGAAGTGCTAACTGTTCTCAACCATTTAATTATTTATATCGTGTATCTCACCAGCTGATCAGTTATCTTATTAAAATACATTTTTGGCCAAATGCAGGTTGGTGTTGGTGTCCAGTTTACACCTCACCTTCAAGTCATACTGTTTATGGCTTCAACTCTGCAATTGTGTGAATGTGTTGGGAGGAAGCATTTGATCATGTAAAATATGACCATATGATTAATACTTGATCTTGCATGTAGTGCCACTGGACAATGGGATTTCTAATCAAAGGTTTCTGGTGGATTGTATGGAAAAACAGCTCCTGTAATGCAGTGTAAAAAGCTCTGTATCTGTTAGGTGCATGGCAGGGCGTAATTAGTGATATTCCATTATTTTGTACATCACTATAACCTAGTTTTGAAGGGAGAATGAAAGGCAGGCTTGGCCTCTGACTTCAAGTGCTAGTTAAATTGATTTGACATAAGTAGTGGTTTTATGTCATTTCCCAAAACAAGACAACAAAACTGTGGACGAAGGTAGAATTAGTTTGAAAAACATCATCTGTTATAGGCTCATGTCAATCCTTTTCCATCCTTTTGCTCATGTCAGACAAACTAAAACCAGATTTGCCTGGTTCAGCTTCTCTGTGATTGACACAAATAGGTTATGAGTGGTGATTGTACTTCAGTTGTTGAGATTAAGAAACAGCTACAGTTTTGGGTTTTTCAGTGCTCTTCAATACATGGAGGAAGCTGCTCAGCTTCATCTGCTTTGCAAAGCTATTCTGTCACAGCCAAGGCCATTGTTTACATGTACCATGCATAAATTGAGTATTTTGTCCTGTAGGAAAGTGAAGAAGATTGTGCAATGTGTGCCCATTAATAAGGTATAATTGTCACGACAGACCATGAACTATCTCCTGAGACAAGGATAATTTTGGGGTAGTTTAGACCATCAGATTTAGAAGTATTAACCACCATCAGCTATTTCTTGCATTTTTGTTTTTGAAGGGAGCAGCAACAGACCAGAATATTTGTATAAGTATCAGTCTGGGAGGATGTATGAAATGTAATTAACTAGCTGAACTGCATGGAAATGAAATCAGTTTTGTGTGCTCAGTCTGAGATGGCTCTAATGATTTTTGAGTGCCCAGCTTATCAATATTCAGTACCTTGGCAATGTATTCTTTCTCTGACTCTGTAACCATTTGGAAGCTGGGTCTGAGCAGTAGTTTTTACTCAACACTGCAAGGACTTAGACATGCACAGACTGAAGCAGCTTTTAATTGAACCCAGATGTCATAGAAAAGAGTCTGAATTCTGTGCTGTGTACAGTGTGCTGCTAGTGTTTAAGTGCAGATGGACTACAAGTCCTGGCTGATCCCTGACCTGCAATGGGCACTACATACAAAGGAGAAGGCATCTCTGAGTATTCATTGTGGAATTTTGTAGCATAGTACTACATGCTGTATCTTAAAAATACAGGGATTGTAGTTTCCCATTTTGGGAACAGCTAGTCTTGTAAAAATTCCCCAAGAGTGCAGCAAGTTCACCCAGTGCTACAACAGTGCTGGCTGTGTTGTGTTCTCCCAAGTTCCCATCCAGTGGTTTGCTCAAGTCTTACAGTAGCAGTGCTGAGACCACAGAATTCAACCTGGCATTTGATGTTTGAGGTGCTATTTCACTAATATCTCTGACAGGTCAGCAATTCTTAAATAAACTGAGGTTGCTGGTGGCAGCAGGCACAGGATCATTCCAGTAAGGACTTTGGGGAAGATAGATACCTAACAATAGATTACAGTGTAGGTTTGTTTTGAATCCTCAGTTATTTCTGGCATGGCTTCAGTTTTCTTAAATAAGATTAGCATTGCCCTTATCTGTAAACTCTTGAGATGAAATGACTTAAAATAACTTGTACATGATTATGAAGTTCTTCTTTCTACTGAGCCTTGAAACTGAAGGAGAGCTATTGATGCACTTTATTTTCTTTTAATCAAAGGGGAAAAAGCTAAAATATTAAGTTTTGTGCATTACCCTCAGTAGGTGTAGAACAGTGAATTGAAGGGCAGGAGGGCAGGTGCTCATGCTGGGAATATCTGGTGTCTTTTGGAATGTCTGGCTTTACTGCCTAGAAGAGCACCAGTGCTGAAGTGAGTGGCAATGACAGCTGCTGTAGCTTCAAGACCAACAAATGACTTCATTTCCTAGATAATTTTTTTTTTTGGTGAAAAGTTAAGCACTTGTAAATTAATGCATGCACCCTCTAACAACATATTGTAGTGGCATGTTCATTACTGAGGTTGGGAGTAATGAAACCAGTCAGGAGTAAAGGGTAGGCTGTGTATCTGCATGCAGATGTGGGGTTGCTTTTGTTTTTGCATCACTGGATAACACTATCAGCAGCTTCTAAGTCCTGTTTAAAACATTGTAATTCTTTTAACTTTGTGACCGTGTTGAAAGTTTCAAGGGCAAGTATTAAAGTTAGAAACATTTGTTAGACTTGCATAATGTGAATTTTAGTGATTTGAAAGGGGGATGAGGTCCATGAAGAAGCACTTGTAGAAGATACATTCTAGTTCTTCTACAAGTTGTAGCAGATACATTTCTTCTCAAATTAACATTTTAGAATCAATGTTTTAACACTCATGAAGACTGAAAATCTTTTTTGGATTGCAATATTTACTCCTTTACTGGCTCTAGTGTAATTTCTTTGCTTAGTTTGCTGTGTGACGTTTAGCCTAAATATGTCAATGCTGAATTGATGAGTTGTATGAGAATGAAGCATGGGATTTTTAGAAATACGTAAAACTTGGCATTTCTTAAAGGGACTCTGTTATGATTTGGCAAAAATATTGTAGTTTTTGACAGCCTCAGACTGTGGCCTACAGGTTCATGGATGTCAGTGAGGACAAATGACTTTGGCATTTAAAGAGAAGCTGGATTCAGAAACAGTCACTGCTTGAAGCGTCGCTGATTCGCTGTAGTGTTTTATCACTGATATCTTGAAAATGAAGATACCTTGTCTACAATAAAGTAGATAGTTTCTATCATGGATGATAGAAATAGTGACACTGCAAATCTTAAAATTATCTATTTAGAGTTTCTGTTCTCCACACATCTCTGATACGGACTTTCTTGGAAGCATTGATCAAACGCTGTAGGTTTGCTATAGCTCATGTGTGTTTGGACAGCAGTTGCTGCTGTCAGGTCATTCCAGCTCAGTTCTGCAATTTGAGCTGCCCTAGTTTGTTATTAACTTTACTCTGAAGGACTGAAATGTGGTTGCTTTGCTGTCACAAGTCAAGTTATTCAGGTTTTTCTGTTATTTGGCTTGGTGTGTCTGTCATTTTGAAAAGCAGTGTCATAACATGCTGTTTCTTTCATGAACCTCTTCGCTTAGGTAAAGTATTTGAAGTGTTCTTCTCCCCACAACAGTACTCTGATGTGAGTTAACATCTAAGTCTTGCTTGCTGCTAGACTGTCCTGTAGACCTGTTCCATTATTCAGAGATCCCAGATTGGCAGGAAAGAACCAGTAAGTACAATGGAATATTTTACTGGCATTTAATGCTCTACATACCTCAAAGCCAGGTAGCACCAGTCAGAGTGATATTGTGTGTGCTTTAAGAAACCTGGCAAAACAAGTGGCCAGTGCCAGCATTTATTTTATTCTTAGCCTTTAGTGGTTAGTATATGTAGCTGATCAGTAATCAGAGTTTAGGCACTGCTGTCTTAGAACTGTATTTTACGTCTGTATCCCTTAAAATAGTAAATGTAAAGAAGAGCAGAAAATTCTCTTCATGTATCTATCTTCTTTAAAGTCTTAGCACTTTAGGGAAAATATTTGATTGCATAACCTATAAAATTGTACCAACAGGAGGAGAAACGTTATGAAGTATTCAAAATAACAATATGATCAGATTTAATTTGACAGTCTGGGGTTTGATACGAGGAACTTTTGTCTTTGACAGGATATCATGTGTGTGTGTTGTTTCACCTCATCTCAGTGTTCTTGGCGTGTGAGTTATCCACAGGAGTTATTTGTATACTGGTACATGATAAATACATAGGAAGATTTGTGTTGCAGTACATTTTGTTACAGTTGCTTAGTTTGGAAACAAGCCTTGTCATCCGAGCAGCATTCTTTCTAAATGCCCAGGGAGTGTCTTGTTAGGTGGCATTTCTGGTGAGAGTCTGGTATTTCTGCCCAGATGTCTGAGCTGGCTTCAGGAACTGAAGCACTGCAGCTGTAGCAGCTGACTTGATTTCCCCACTGATCTCATGATTAGTGAGTTCTTTTGCCTTTTTCTTTTCTGGTTCCCCTCCTGGCTGCCTCTGTAGCTGGAGCTTTAGCAGGCATGCTGAAAGGCCTTTCTGGTTTGGGCACATGCAAACTGTGTAATCACCAATGTGTGTTTGCTGTGATGAGCAGCTGAATGTATCACTCCAGCTCTTATTTCAGACCACTGAGGCTGGGTCCCTAATCAGCAACCTCAGGGGGGCTACTTGGGTGCCTTTGCTGCTTTGTGCTTTGTTTTGTTGTTGCAAAGTTGTGGACAAGACTAGGAATATCATATTTGAACAACTACTCTGGAAATGGTATCATCTGTAGAGGAATTGAAAATGAAGAGAGTGGTTACTGAAATAATTGTTCTAGCAAAAACAATGAAAAAGAAAAAAGTTTGGGTTTTTCTTTTTTTGAGCAATTCATTAGGTTCTCCTTACTGGGAGTGCCGTAATAAACACTGCATAATATTCCAAACATCTCTCATGCTGCAATAATTAGGTTCTAGAGAAACACCTGAACTGAAAAAGCTAGTTTTGTTGCCAGGATTTCCAACTGTTATAGTTCAGAAATGAGAAATGCTGTATTATTTTTTTATCATCACCTCGATTTACTATGAGAGGAGGCAGAAACATGGAAACCCTTCAAAATGTGATTCAAATGTGATGGGAAACTGCACATCTCCCTTTGAGAGAATCTATTGATGTCTTCATCAGTTATCTTGCTCTGAAAACTAAGGTTTCTTCACAATGTGACAAGTGTTTTGACTTTTAAATTTTTGTTGCTTTTTTTTCTATTTTAATGAAGATTGGCATGGTAGTTTAGCTTCCCCAGTGTTTTGTTTGAGGCCATTTTTGGGCACAAGAATATTCAAATGTAAATAAAATTCCTTTTTTTCCTCCTACTCCCACTGCCTTTCCTGTCTCCACTGGCATGGCTTTCTTCTGTCAAGACAGTTGATTCTTAGTATTAGTTAAATTTAATTGTCTGAGTACTGACTTGATTTTGAAGTGCAAACACTCGGACTTACTGGAATTTTCACCCCTAAAGATTGCTTCAGCTGCTTACTGCCCTGCTGATATTCATCTCTCCTGTTTGGGGCTGCTACTATGTATACATAAATGGTCACAACTATTAGCTGGAAGTTTTGCCTCTTCTGTTCCAGACTTGAAAACAACTAAGAAAAAAAGTATCATTTACTTCTTTCCTTATCTCACTATGTATATATGTAGAGTAACTCGTAAAAGCTTTGAGGTTAATTTAAATAGGCTTAATTATATGATAGCTTTTAAGAAGGAGGACAGAGTATAATAAGATGGCTTCTCCTACAGAGGGGAAATATTGAGCCTGAGACACCCAAATGCAGCCAATCTGCGGTGCACTGTCAGTCCAACAATGAAGTTACTGTTCAGGCAGAGCTTCCCAACTTGGCTTTTTGGCTTGCAAGGGCTGATGTTAGGGCAGCACTGAAGTTGCAGCCGAAATATTCTTTGTTGCTGCTGTGTCACCAACCCCACAGTGTTGCCCAAGTGTCCTTGACTTCTGTTCAGATTGAGTTCCAGGAAATTTGCCAGTATGTTGTTATTCAGCTTCTTCAAAAACCTACTACAGCCTCAGGTTATGTATTTGTGTCCTGCTGCCAAGCATAGTTTGTTGCAGATAGGGTTGGTGACTGGATGTTAACAACTACAAAATGTGCAGCTTTTGGTTTAATATTTTTGTGCTGATGGTGCCTGTAGTTCAAAGATGATTCTCAAGGTTCTTTTTGTAAGAAGTAACTACTCACAAAGTAATGTAATCTAAGATGCAGAGCTAGTTTAAGCTGCCTAATAATGAAAACTTCAATACTTGGAGTTTCAGAAAGTTGTGTCAGTTCATATTTGAAATGTAAAGTCTGTAAGAAATTGGTGCTGACTGTAAAGCTAAAGGGGTGTTCCAAGGGGTCTTTGCCTGCTGCCTTTTCTAGCAGTGGGGAAAGACCCTGTAGAACAGGCCTTGAAATATTTGTCCTGTACTTAAAGCTAAGGCATTCTTCCTGTTTTGGTATTTAACAAGTCACAGTTAAATCAGGTATAAAATGGTGAGTATTTTAAGTAAACTCTATGCACACTGGTTCACAGTCTCTGAACCTTCTAGATGGTAGGAGGGCCTTTTGCACCTGTCCACATTTTATCAGAATTCTTCTTCCTATGCCTGTTACTCTGTTATTCCAGAGTTGTCTGCATCTCTGCTTTTTCTCCCTTAGATTGTGTTGTTCTCAAAGAAAAGCAGTCCAATTTATATGATTTTGAATATGATATTGAATGTAAGTGGCACTTGGTAATCAGGCATATCTTATCAGTTAATTCTATTATATCTGGAGAGAAAGCCTGTTTCCTGAGAGGTAGGAAAGAGTGAGAGAGAATTCTAGTTTAAATATTCTGTTCTACAAAATATTTTTTTCTTTGTATATGCTTTCCATACTTCAAATAAATAGACAAGCAGTTCTAGCCAGTTAATTTCAGGATGTGTCAGAAGCTGTTATCTTCAAATGGAAATGGATGAGAAGTTAAATATCTTTTGAAAATGTATGAAGAAATATTGAGCTTAAAATATCTGCTTTGACCAAGTTAAATAAATGGACGAGATACATTTAATAACTAAGGGGAGACCAAAGGAAAACTTAAGCATTTTAGGGGCAGTAAAATAATAGAACCCAAAAGTCTGAGGAACCACCAAGTATGCTGGGACTGTAGTACAAAATCATGATACATAGTGTAGAGTGAAAAATATGGGTTTATATTGTCGATGCCAATATTATCATTACAACATAGTTCTTTTCCTGGAATTTGAGGAATATAGGAATTAGAAGTGCAGCTAACAGAAGGAAACTTTGAACAGCTTCAAGTGTTCGGGTGGTCATTGACTGATATTTGAAATAGCTGAAAAGAATTACTCACACACATCTATGATTTGTAGAGTCTTTTCATCAAGGGTCCTTTAAAGAAAGATCTTTTTTAGATAAGAGATGGGAACAGAGTTAAAGTTGTTCTTTCTTGAGTTGAAGTGCTCAACATTATAGGAAAAAACTTATGCCTGAAATTATGTAAGATAAAGAACACATCTCGAGTTTAATACTCAAGACTTCAAAGATTTTTCAAGAAATGGGAGTGCCTTATGCATATTCCCTTTTAGCTTACAAAACAAACTTTGCTGTGTGTAAAAGAGCTGTGGAGCTGTTTTGCCCCCTTTGTCAGCAGCTTTGATTGCTGTCCCAGAACTGGGTTCTCAGCTTCTGCAGGGTCAGTGAGGTGTTGCTTTGTGTGTGAGGCAGCAGCTCAAGAGGGCAAAAGCTGTGAAAACTTGCTCTGCAGCTTAGGATTTTTCCCTATTTCTACAACTCTTCTTTAATGGGTGGGAACTTTATAAACAGCTGCCATGACCAGATCCTTCAAAAGTCTTGGGAAACTTTTAGAAAACTCTAAACCTACAACAGACTCTGCATCATAACCATGGATGTGTTTGGTCCTGAAAAAATGCTTTTCCTGCCTGGGTAAACAAGCTAATATATACTTTTATAAGGTTCTTGCAATAAAGCTCAGTGTAAATTGAGGAATAGATTGCTTTTGTTTACTTGGAATTTTAATTTTATTTTGCAGTTGGCGTTTAAAAATGCTACCACCTCAAAAATCCAGTATACAGTTTATTAAGGTATTATGTAAAACAAAGAAAGCTTCCTGTTTAGTAATTGTGTGGAGATGTTGTGTGATGAGGTTTTATTTGAATTACTTTGCTTTCATTAAATGATTAGCTGTCTCTCATTTTGAAGTGGATTATAAAATACCAGACTGAATTTTAATTGCATATCTAGACCTAAGAGGGGCTAGTTCCAGAAGGGCTTTCATCACTGGGATGTACGCTGGCATCCTGTTTGTCTTTCTTCTGCAACAGTCTTGCCAGAATCTCTGAAACTAAATTCCTTCCTCCCTACTTTGGCTTGGGATCTGAGGAGATCTGTTCCAGGTGACAAGAACAGTAAAAGAGAAGTGTTTGTTTACTAGGGAAAGTTAAATAGGTGACACAGTGATGATGTTATGACTCTCTTGGAGTGTGGGACTAAAAAATCTGTGGAGGAATAGGCCACAAAGCCTGTTCAGTTACAGATTGGAGAGAAGCAAATGGTCACTATTGTAAACTGAGTTCCTCTGGAAAATATCCTTCAATACAGAACATAGTGCAGAGCTTGCTATAACTTCCTTGTTACACACGTTTCCTTGCTCCATGTGCCATATGCCCTGTCTTGAGTGTTTCTGTTGCATGGCTGTTAGCACACATCTCCATCCATGGGCTAGGATAAAGGCATTTTAGAGCTAAAGCAAGAGATCAGAGTGAGTTAAATTGTATATGGATTCCATGGGAAATGCCAGTACAGGCTAGGGTACTCTCTTGGGCATTTAGGTGGTTTTTTTTTCTGTGAAGTAAAGTGCTTCAAATTATGCTGCTGTTGTCTTCAAGTGGGTCAAGTGATTTGAAGTTTATATGAGTGGTGTCACCAGGGTAACACATGCTCCTTTAGAAGGTGGTCAGGGAAGTAAATAGAAAAAAAAAAAACCCAAAGATGCATTAGTGCCATGGAAAACCAATATCTACAATTTCTGACAAATGAATTTTGCATTGATTGTGAAAAAATTCTTTAATCAAATTTCACTGACTGTAGCACTTTTCCCAGTGTTTCTATGACTTCAACTTTGATGATACACTTGGGTTATTTCAGGATAGCTAATGTGGTGATGTACAGTCTGTGAAGTTAAAACTGTAGAGGTCTGTTGATCTAAAAGTCCTACAGTGCTGGTCTTGGCTGTCAATGGTTGAGCTGAACGAGGAAAAGTAGGAAGAAATAAGTATCTGCAGCTTTTCTTCCTTGTTAGAAGCACTGAGGGATCAAATTCAGTCTTCACCAGATAGAAAACTCAGTAGGATTTACATTCACTCAGTTGACATTCGGTGAGAGGCAGTCCCTTGGTTTTTAACTGTTCACTTTGACTCTTTGAAACCACCTGGGGATTTTACTCAGCCTCTCTTCCTCCAGGGAATGTGGTTAAAAGAAAGGTGTCTGCAAACTTGTCAGTACAGATTTGTCACTGTCGAGTTCTATCTGAATCTTGATCTCATTATTGTGAGCTTCTGTTTAGTTTAACAGGAGTTCAGCCATCCTTCCATTTATGCCGGGGAAAAAAAAGCCCAAAACAAACCCTGAATTTTCATTGCAGTTATTGCTCTAATGTAAAGTTTTTCAACTGCTGAAGTCCATACTTGGATCATCTTTAAACAAAAATTTTGTTTGAGGTAAATTGAGTTAACTGGAAGGAGAGATGCTGGGGTGTCTCAGTCTTCATTTGATGCTTTAATTCTTCTAATGCTGCAGCTGCCTCTGCAACCTCTTTTTCTACAAACCACTGCAACTTTTGTGGTCCTGGCTGTTGTCTTCAGTGTGCATTATTGCTTCCATGTTTAGCACACTTAACTTGTTCATCACCTGCATGCTGTCAGCTTTCTCTTTTTTGCAGCCTGAATTTCCTGACTTGGCTTTTTGCCTGCTTGCTGCAGAAGGCTCCTAAGGGAACAATGTCAGAAAGGCCAAGCTTCTTTCATATGACAACTCTGTCATTTTTTGTTACTTAAAGTAATTTTTTTCTCTTTTCCATTTTCAAATATTGTATATTATTTTCTAAAATTACCCAGTGTAATTTTTCAGTTGTTACTTAGAGTTGGTAGTAATTAAAGGTGCCATGCATGTGGTTGAGCTCATTTCCTTGGTTAGGAATTAAATACAGTTAGGATCTGCTTAATACTCCTAACATTCACTTAGTGAAGGGCTGGATTTCTTCCATTGCATCCAAGTGAAGTTGGTTCAACTGAAAATCTGAACTCTGAGCCTGGGTCAGCAAATTAGGATTAGGGTGACTTTCCCCTAATCCTAAAGGACAGGAACTCTGGTGACAGGGCAGCAAGAGCTGTAGTTGTGCAGTGGATTGACTTGCATAAGGCAATTTTTTGGAGAGCCACAAATGGCAGTTTCCCAGGTGCTCAGCCTGCTGTGGTTGTGTGTCTCAGGATTCTTATCATCAAATGTGAATGCCACAGACTGTTTTCTCATAAGCACTACATGGAAGCAGGAATTGCTGCCAAACCCTTCTCTTTATCTTCCCCTTGAGCCTGCTGTTTTCTACCCTCTGGTCTTCAGGTTGCACAGCCACTAGTGGTCCTTTTAAAGGCTGAATATTTGCTTTGGAAAGGGCACTGTTACTCCTCTCCATATCCAGAGAACGGAGGCAGCTGAAGCAATCTCAAGCTATCAAGCACCTGTGCAAGGCTGTGAAAGATTTCATAGCTTGAGTATACAAAAGAAATACTCAGTTCTGGTGCTCTTCCTTTTGTGGTTTGTGTGGTTGGGTGCCCTTTCACGGGTAAAGGGCTGGGAAACCACAGGGCTTAGCTTTTATCTGGGCCTTATTGAGAGTGTGGTGGCCCTATTTATGTCTGAACCTAGTGGAGAAAGGGTCTTCTCCATGAATAGGGAGAGCAATTAATGTCTTCCCATCTTGAACTGAGGAATTAGTACAGACACTTCAAAGGCTAAAAAGTGTGACAAACAAGATGTCCAAGTTCTCCCTTGTAATGCCTGATGTTATATCTCAATAAGGCTTAACCTAGTCCACAGGAACTTTCCATCAGGACTTTCATGTTTACTCTTAACAGTTCTTTTGAACACATGCATTGCCTTTTAGATTTAAATAGTGTAATCTGAGATGGGACCAGTATATCAGCACTAAATATATCCTTACAGCAGAGCCCAGAAGTCCAGCATTTGGAATCTAGTTTTTGAAAATAAGAAGGACTTTGATATTTTTTAAAACAATACCATGTAAACAGTTATTTTACGTGTGGTAGTGTAATTTAATTTTAATTTATTTGTACGTTCTCCTGAGATACTATTAGGGCTATAGAAGTTGGTATGATGAAATTAATGTGAAGCAAATCAATTTAGGCTAAATGGTGGTGTTTAGTTTGTGGGGACTGTGGATTTGCTTAAGTAACAAGGTGTCAGAGTGTAAATTGTAGGCTATCAGAATTGTCATGTCATGCCATAATCTATTCCATTTGATGGCAGAAATGGTTGAAATTGTACTGAAACGTCCATAGTGGAATATGTTAATGGAATGTTAATGGAGAAACACATGGTTGATGAAAATTTGTGTATAATCATTACATGAAATTTTGCATGCTGATAAAGCAGGTAATTTTGTCTTGTCACAAGAAACGTGGCATAAAGTAGAAATAACAACATAAGAAAGCCTGAGTGGCTGCAATTGAATTTCATTGCATTTTATAGTATGTAAGTGCTGAAATGAAAGACACTGTGTTTGGCCTCTGTTCTTTGTTCAAGTTTTAACTATTAACTTTCTATAGCTGGAGTGCTGTTGTATTCCAGGGACAAGAAAATTACCTAATATAGCTGGATTTTGCTTGGTTTTTAAACCATAGCAGTTTTCATGTAGGATTCTCCTGACTGAGCACATTACACATGGTGAGAAGAGACACAGCCAGAAGAGCTTTGCAAACTGCATTTCACAGATGAAACCTGTGGGAGCACGTCAGGAGCATCAGTGACCTTCAGTGGTGGGACAGCAAGCTCTGCACTTGATTGGATTTTTCTGCATTGCAGATGCTCTCAGATACATTGGTTGCAAGCTAATGTTCCAAAAATGGACTTGGCTGTCATGTCTTTTTCTAGATAGTTCTAGTCAAGTTGTGGATGCTTATAAGAAATTGTGGGCAGACATGAGGAATGATGTCAGCTCTGTGAGGCAGCAGGCAGGAAGGGAATAGGATGCTGGCTTCCTCTTATAACACATGTAAGTTGGTTTTGATCTTCCACTCAATAAATAAATAATTTTGAATAAAGCTATTTGTTGTTGAGGTTGTTTATCATGTAGGCTAGAAATGATGAAGATAAACAGTTGAATGTTGCTAAGAGAGCATGTTAAAGCATGTTAAATCTTAGATTTCCCTGACTGAGGACAATTACAAGTAGTGAACAGGTTTCAGATTTGGAAATCTCCTCATATGGAGTGCCTGATGTAAATTGATTGCCTTTTTTGCTTACTGGTTGTTCATATTGTTTGAAAGGACTGTGTTTTTTCTTTGAGACTGCTAGGAAAGAATCAGTGAGCTTTGGTTCATTGACTGTTAGCTCCTCCACTTTGGTCTTTCCAGAAACTCTGCATGTAACTAAGGTGGTATTTCATGGCCTAGATTTTAGTGTTTGCCTGCCTTTTCGTCATACTCACAACTGTACGTGAAACTCCAGGATGAGAATCTGTTTTACTTTTCCTTCCCCCTGTATAGGCTGTCATTTAGCATGCCCCAAGTGCTCTCTTGGATAGTAGTGCTGAAAAATGTACATACTCACCAATCTCTGGTTCATTTTGTAAATTCCTTTTCTGTAGGCTCATCTTAGACTGGATCAAGCAAGACAGTGGAAAGCCTTGTATGAAACAAACCATGCCAGAGTCAGAAGTGATTAAACTGTGGCTTTAAACAGCACAGCTGTCAAATTACCTGAAATTATCTAAAAATGCTCTAACAAAGCATGCATAGCATATTAAAAGGTACAAAAGGTATTAATCTTGGCTAGAGCATGCCAGTGATTTTTTTTCCCCCCATCTCTAGATGAGAACATTACCAGAAACATTTGCAGTTAAGTAGAAAATGCAGCTGACAGTGCAGGGCTGTGTAGTTGGGGTGGAGTTCTGATGCCCCTTCCTTGCACAATTTGGGCCCAGCTAAATCAGCTGATTTACCAGTAAACTCTCTGAGCATGCACGTGGTCTGCCACACCTTGCACTGTGCATCCAGAATTAAGCTGCTAAGTGAAGAACACTGTACATACTGGTCGAAAACACCCAAGTTTTTCAGAAGTATTTTCATAAGAAAGAATTACCTTTCACCCCAGTTTGATGTAAGAAAAAGAAATGCCCCCCTCCCCCAGCCTGGAACTAACAGCAAAACAGCCCTTGGAAGCAGTTTTCCAACAGAGAGCTCCTCAAGTCAGTCTTTGTTCTAATCTAACACTAGACATTCCTTAGAAATAAATTTAAGAGCAATACCAGGATGTCTGGTTGTCTAGAAAAAGATCTCAAATTTCCAATTATCTTTAGCAGGATCAAATAGCACTGTAACTAATTGTCTTGGAATCACTATTTCTGTTTTTAAAATTGAGTTTTGTTTCGAAATTTGGCTGCTTGTTGATGAACATTCTGACATAAATGTCTACAAATCCTAGTTACTCAGAATAGTTGTTTTTCTATATTTTCTGTATCATTCAAATTTACAGCTTGAGTGGAAAGGCGAATTCCTTGGGAGACTGAATCACATAGTCCCCTGAACTTTTCTGGAAACTGTCTCATTTTTGGAAGTTTCTTTTTGTGTGAATATTTAATTTGGAGCAGGGACCTTTGAAAATTCAGATTTTATAATTCATAACTACAGAAACACAGATTTTTTTCCTCTGGGCTAAATTAAAGTATTGTTAGATCCCATCACCCCACTGCAGTGTATTGGAATAAGGTCATAACTGGAATTTGACCATGTGGCTGAAACGTGCTTTGCTTGTTGACAATGTCTTCTCATTCTCCAGCTCATATTGCTGTGCACAATGCCTTCTGTGAAATAAAGCCCTGGAATTCCAGTGGAAGTTTGTTCTGGACGACTGGATTAAAGCAGGGCTTTTGCAGCCACAAAGGAAGATATGGAGGTACAATGTAACTTCAGTAAGTTTTTACTGGTGTCACTTTTAGCATTCAGCTCTATTGTGCAGTAGGGGGAATTGTGTGGTTGCACATTTGGTGTCTTCAAAGGGTAGTTCAGGGCCTTGGCATCTCTGCTCTAATTGTCACTTTTAAAGGCTGACAGCTTACTCTTGTCCTCAGAGGGGTGACTGCATTCATGAAACTAGTGAAAATGGACCACATGACAGAAACAAATGCTTGTTTTTTGGACCAGTGGAGAAGCTGGGAGTGCTTCTAAATCCCTGTGGAGAATGAGAGATGCCTTGGAACATGTCCTAAAACTTGGTTGTTTCAAAGGAGTGCCTGGTAGGGGGAACTGGAAAGCTATTGTGGAGCAGTTGCTGCCGGAAATGAAAGTTCAAGAGGAAAAAACCTCCTTTGCAACTTGAAGATGAAAACTTCAGAGAAACTGGGCTTCAAGTAGAGAGCACAGAAGTTTCTGGGAGAGCTATAAACCACCCCATGACCTTGAAGAAAGCTACTGTGTTTTTGTGAGGGTATATTTGGCTCCCTTGTGGTGAAACTCCCCCACCCAGGTTGCCAAGGTCCTGGATATTCTTACACTGGCCCTCTTTGCAGCTACTTCCATCTCTAAAATTCTTATGAATATCTTTTATTGTCTTAGAATTGCAACCATTGGGCAGGTGAGCATGGCTAGGTGTCCCTTTCTTCCCTGAAGCTTGATTTCTGTGAAGGTTTTGAGCAGCAATGACCTGTCAGTTCAACTGAAGCACAGATGTCAAGGCAGAAGGTTCTGCAGATACAGCTATTAGTTTATGCTTTTACTGTTATCTTGATTTTGTTGTAAATTTTGATTTTGTTGTTTTAAAAGTCTACTTTATGGTAGTTGTACAGCACCCTTATACGCACTTCCTTTGTACAGAGGCATTTCCTCTCAACTCTTTTGTTTCATATGTCAGTATTACTTATCAGATGACTTTTTTTTTCTTAACATTTTTTTAGTGTTCTCTCTGCTGCCTGTATTACAAACAGTTTAGGATTGTTAACATTATACATACCCATTATGTCTTGAGAAAATAATGGAAGAGAGAAATGAAAAAACCTTCACTTCTGTTTTTTCCCCATTTTTTTTTTCACCTGCTTTCCCTGTGACTAGAAGTTCAGTATCATAACGTAATTGAAGTAATTCAGTCACTTCAGGCATATGTATCCTTTGGACAGAAATCATAAAAGCTCAGAGACATAGGCTGTCCATCATAAGGTTTTTTTACTTTCCCAACCATCTAGTTGTTGTTGTTTTCTGTCACCTGAATTTTTTAGGCCTTCACTTCTGGTCCATGCAATTAGAGGCTAATACTTTCCACCTTCACAGATTTCTGTGCAGTTGCAAAGATACAAGGAGGTAGAAGCAGACTAGATGAGCCTTTCTCAAATGCACTGGCTAAGTTCTAGGCAATTGTGGAGATTTCTTCAGATTTAAGGTACTGATCCTTGGTCTGTTCCCTGAGGGGGAACCTCTCCCCTCCAGCAATTCAGAAATATTTCAGAAGAATTAGATATTGTGGTCTTGAGTATTTTACATTGCTAAAACTTTGCTCCTCTGCCTATTGTCTGTGTTTCTTGAAGCTACACTAATGTCATGCAGCATTTAGTCTTTGTTTGATCCTACACTGGTGCTTCCAAATACAAGACTTGAGCTGTCATCTTCCATGCCCTCAGACTGATGTGTCCCCTCTCACTTTCTAACCAAGAAAAAAGTTTCCTCTGTAAATATTTGTCAGTTGCCAGTTATGGGGAACATTCCAAGTGGCAAACATGTCAACCAGAAATGTGTTTCTTCCCTCATGGTGCTCCCCATGCCAGTCCAAAAGGAGCATTTGGCTTGGACATTCTTGGCAGAATTACTTCCAAAAGCTTATTGTCCATCTGCTCGTACAGCAAAGTGCTGTCCAAGGAGCCAGCAACACATAGTTGTAGAAGACTTGAGTGTTAATAATTCACGAGAGCAGCTGGAGTGAAAATAAATCCAGAAGACAGCTCTGAGTTGGGCTGCTCTGAATTTTCAGACAATTCAGAAGCTTTGCTTCCAGAGTGCACTATGACAGAAGTGGAATCTCACTTAAAGCATAATGAGGAGCACTTGAAAGTTGTTAGGATAAAACACGTTTAATATCTAAACCACAGATTTAGAAACAGGGCAATAAAAATGCAAGTTGAATTCAGATATTGCCACTTGGCCTGTTGACCTGCTAAATGCTACCTACCAAAGTACAGTTGCATTATTTCCCCAGTTTTCATGGGCATGCTCACTTGCTCTGTTCATCCAAAATGGCTTACGTATAATGTCGTGCTAATAATTTACTTGGTGTTGGTTCATACATTCCTGTGATTTGTGACCAAAATGAGTGTTACTGAGCAGGTATTTTAGCTGTTGCATTCAACAGTCACTTGCATGATCTGTGCCTTTTCACAGCAAAAGCTCTCTGGGCAGAAGTTTCAGACTTTTTGGCATCTCTGATTAGTGCCTGTTCTCTGGTTGCTGGGTTCAGTCTGTAGCTGAGCTGTTGCATTACTGGACCTCCAGATCTGAATGTTACACATCAGCTTCATTTATCATTAACTGGAGTCTGCCTGGATTGGCTGTTGCTCTTCTCATGTGACATAATTCTCATGTCTGCAACACCGAGGTCAGTTGTCACCTCTTTGCTAACTTGATCCAATAAAACCATTACATGCAGAATTGGACACAGGTTATGATTATCAAATTTTGCTTTTAGTGCAAATTCTGAATGTACTGTTTTGGGTTTTGGCAGAGAATGGGAAAAAGGTTAGGGAGTGTTGTGTGCAGTAACTTAAGGTCCCAAAACTTTGCTACGTGTTCCAAGTTGCCTGCACTATAAGCTTTGGGTTGCATTCATCTTCCTTGTTGAACGTATTTTTCTGCTTAAATATTGAATATGGGCTTTGTATGCTTGGAGAATTAATACACAGGAAACATGTCTTTTCTGAAGTGAGACTTTGGGATGAAAACCAGAGAGATTTTAGCAGAGCTGTTAAGATGACTCAGCTGAGTTATAACAGTAATTTCTCCTTTCAAAATCTGGAAGCAATAAACACTTCAGATATGCTTTTCAAATGCAGTGGAATCAGTCCCTTGGGCAGATGTTGTACGAAAAAACTTTTGGAATTAACTTTGGATATCAACTGTATGTTACTGTGAAAATCCTGAAATGCATATGCTGACTGGAACTAAGAAATGCAGTGTTTTACCTCTTCCTTTCTAAAGCCTCCATTCTGTGCACACTGATGTTACAGTGTTTCAAAAAGACCAGATAGGAAAATTGCTTGATTTAGTTGGTTTTTTGGCTTCAACTCTGGGACAATGAATGGAAAATCAGTGAAAATATATCTTTCTGGGATCTCTGTTATTCTAAGTGTTCAGTTCATTCTTCCATACAAACAGTTTGATGTGTTGCTGACATGCTGACAATGAGGAGTAGTTCTGGTTTAATTTTTTTTGTGTTTGGTGGTTTTGCTTTTGGGGAGAAGTTTTGGTTGAGGTTTTTTTGGTTCTTTTTTAGCCACAAAATCCTGCAGCTGTACAGGGTAACCATGCTAACTCCACTTCTCAGTGGCAGGTAAAGGGCATTGTCTCCAGCTGCAGCTCAGTGTTGCAGGTCTACAGTCCCTTAAACAACTGAAACCAGCTCTGAGTGACTGAGATTGTTGAGTACTTGAAGGTTTTTTGCAATATTTAAGTAGCTTAGTTGACATGAAGGCAAACAATGCTTTCTCTTTAGCAAATTGCCTCAGGGTGACCTGATTTAAGTTTCTTCATAGCAAGGTTATGGAGTCTGGGCTGGTGTGTGGAGGAGGCTCACAGGAGGTAACTTCAAGGTGAACTATAGGGAGGCAGGAGATTTGAAATGGAAGCAGCTCCAGTATGGGGGTGATTGGAAAGGACATTACTTGGGATTTGACAATCTGTGTACTCAACTGGGGGTCTGACTTGGTTCAAGACCACATCAGTGCACAAGTGTGATGGAGATTTGCATGCTTTTTACCCTATTGAATAAATATAAAATATCTATATAAAAACCCCTTGAACTAAGACTACCACATATCTAGGAGTAGGGAAAGCAGCTTGAAAAGGATTATTTTGTGTTCTCCAACCTAACTCAGGTGCTGTCTTATTCCAGAAATATGTGCTTGGAAAGCTCAGTCTATCAAGAGAAGGCATCTCTCCTCCATTTACTGGAAGGAGGGAGTGAGAAGGAGATTGATCTTCTCATATTTTCGATTTCAATTGAGTATTAACAGTATGTATTTCTTAGGTATGTGTTTTCCAGCATTGCCTCTCCTTCTTCCCCCACTTAAATAGCCCTTCCTGACAGTGTTCTCCCCTAGGACACAGTAAGTGCTGTTCATCCTGTCTGTGAACACTGCAAAGCATCATTTATGTTCTTAGGGGACTTGAAGGGAAGTGATTAAAATGACAGGAAGTGCTTGGGACTGAAAGATTTATGTCTGTGGCAAGATCTTATGAAATTCAAAGCATATTTGAATCAGAAAGAATTGATTTGGCAGCTGCATAGTTAAAGAAGTGTTGTTTCTTTCTGAAATCTTAACGTAATGTCCTCCAAGGCAAATCAGGCAGAAAGGGAACTGCTTTATCCATTTCTGGTATAGTGAGTATAGTAATGTGTACAGTCTGTAAACATTCTAAATTCTCAGTTGCTGAGGAGCACTAATAAGTAGTAGTGATTAAAGCTGCCTTTTAAATTCCCACAGTCACATCAAAAGATATGTAGACACCCAGCTTCTTCATCCCTTTGATGTGTCTTCACTCACTTGCATAAATGGCTGTTATTTGAAGAAGGAAGAGTATTGATAGTACTTTAGAAATCATGGTTAATGTTGAAATTTTGTATAGGAGACTTGATACCAAGTCATAGTGCTGGGAGAACATGAGCTTCAAACATGCAAGAAAATCAACAAGTTGTGCCTTGGCCTTTATTTCCCCCAGAAATGGCTTATTGGATGTTCTCCACATTTTCTAGTGTTCTGAAGTTGTGCCTTTTCCCATGTGCTGATGGGGTTTTCAACTTGGGGTGTACCTTGGGGTGTATCTATGCAATAGCCTTCCTCCTGTTGGAAACTTCTCACCTTGACTGTGTTGAAAATGTGGAGTGTGCTGATATGATGGAGTGTGGAGAACACCTAGCTAAGGTCATGATGAGCTCTGTAAGAGGGCCATGTGTGCTTGCATGTCTAAAGTGACAACATATATGTACATATGTTTATGTGTATAGAGTTGGGCCAGAATCACTTCCCCCCACACCTGAGTGAAGTTGTATTTTGTTTGGTAACCAGGTTTCATTCTCAGGAGGTCTAGGACAGGTGCTGTTTGTCTGTCTGTTTGTCTGTCTGTTTGTCTGTCTGTTTGTCTGTCTGTTTGTCTGTCTGTTTGTCTGTCTGTTTGTCTGTCTGTTTGTCTGTCTGTTTGTCTGTCTGTTTGTCTGTCTGTTTGTCTGTCTGTTTGTCTGTCTGTTTGTTTGGAGATTCTTGGTAATGCAGGCTGGCCTGGCCAATCAAAGGTTTGTTGGTATGCTAACAGAAAGGAATTTAAATTTGTTTTGTATCATTCTGGTTTGGGTTCAAAATACTTTCTCACTCCATACATCATAAATTAATATGCTAACATGAACTTTGAGTATTTAGTATATTTGTGTTTCAGCGTGTTTCCTTGTGGGATAGTTAATGTGTTGACTAAATTAAGTGTTTAACAACTTGGTGTGAAGATAGGGAGATTTCACAAACCACTGCTCTTTAAAAGGAAGCTCTTCGGTCTACTGAAGCAAAGAGGATAGTATAAAAATGGAAGATCGAAATTTTTTATCTGTTGAAGCTGGGTTTCCAACACTTCGTATCTGGACTCTCTCAACTATTACTGTACTAACCCTTTGGATGCAAACATAGGGCAGCCTAGCTTTGGAGGAGTAGGTTTGGAAAGCTGGCAAACTTGCTGGTAGTCATGCCAAAGAAGTAAATTGTATGTTTTGTCTGCTACAGTGTGAGTGGGCCATAGTTCTGTTGTGAACAGATTTAGCTGGCAAACTTTGTTAACTGCAGACAGCTTGAGCATTACACCATTGGAATGGCAGGTGCCCTGTCCTGGTAACACACTCTGAAGGAATTGTACCAACAGCAAAAACCTGGTGCTGTTTTGTTGTGGGGTTGGTTTTTTTTCCCTTTTCTCTCTCTCTTACCTGCCCACTGAAAGATTACTTTTGTTATTTTATTGCCTCTTCAGCTCATGCACTAACGGTGGACGTGAAATCTCAACTTCTAACAGCCGTATCACCAATGACTTTATTTGCAGGTATTGAGGCAGAAGGGGATGATGAATTGCATGTCATCATTCAAAGTGGAAGTGTTCACATTATAGACAATCTCACTGGGGATTGGGAACGTGGCCTGTTATATCCTGGATTGATATGTCTTTTGGCATAAGTAGTTTAAAGGGAAATGTGAACCCATTGTAGAATATTGAGGAGAAAGGTTTGAGGCCTGAGTGATTAATGACTTAAAGGAAAAGTGCAAGTTCCCATATTGTTGTTTTTATAGTAGTTGCTTATGACAGCTTAATTCATACTTTTTCATAAAGGTCATGCAAAATGTACTATTTTTTATTTATATTGTCATAGGAGGGCAGAAACTCAGCAGGTGCCACTGAACCAGCAAATCTTTGCCTTAGACTGCTGAATAATTGATCCTGTAATGTTTACCACCATAAATGGATGAGAAATCTGTTTAATTTTGATCTGAGTGCAAGTACATATTTGGATATTCAGAGTGTACAGCAGCACACCATGAGAAGAAAATAGTCCCTGTGCTGAGGGATTTCTGATATGTGGGGTTGTGTTCGCTGCTCAGGTGTTGTTATCCAGCACAGCACTGCAACTGTTCTAAGGCAAACTACACTTGCTGTTCTTATGAAAGCTAGGCTTAGCATCTTGTCTACATTTGTTAAATTGCTTGCAGACTGTCTGTTTTGAAATAAAGGATAACATTAACATAGATTCCAAATTGTGAAAAGTCAGAAACTACATTTAATGAGGAAAGGAAGGTGAGGAAAGTGCCACGTACTCATTTTTGAGGACCCGTTGTTTCGCATCTTTACCTGTCATTTTAAATTACTATACATTGTCTTATACTGCTGTAAATTATGTGTTTAGCTCTGCTTTTAAAAGACTATATTCTAAGCTCAAATGTATAGCCAGAGATTTTAGAATAAATGAAGAACTGTTGATGGCTGTAGCAGTTAACTCCTCACAGATATTGGAAGTCTGGCACACGTAACAGTGGTTGATAGTTGTCGTTGTGTGGCCACCTCCTGTGGTGGTGTTGGGAGGGTGAGGGTCACTCACATCATGACAGGAGAGAGGTGGGTTTGACACGTGGCATCTCCCAGTGCCTGGGTTCTGAGGAGGGCAGGAAGGCCTGGCTGCCTTTTGCTTCACATCATTCCTGTGCAGTCAAGTCAAACTTACTGCCTCTCAGCAGAGGAGAGGCTTTGCCATTTGATGCCAACAAGACAACTGTTCTGGGCAAATATGTTTTAAAGAACTTGCTAAAGGTGACTGAATGTGAATATTTGCTGTAGCTTTTTCTGTAGTAGTAGCCATAATAAAAACTATAGTAATAAAAAGATTAAAAGTTACCATTTAACTTTAACCATAATAGGAGTACAATTTACTTTAAACAAGATGGTTTTTCTCCTAGACAACATAATTGGAACATTTTTTTTAAATATACCTAGGTGGGAAGCTGGAGTTCAGAATCAAGTTTGAATAATAACTGCTCCTTTATGAAAAACTATTGATTGCTCTTGAAGAGCCCTGAACAGAAGGCAAGCAATATTTGCTTGACAAAAAGTTCATATTCATGAAAACAGATGAACATTAATCACAGAAAGATGGGTCAGCAGCATAATGTAAAAGATGAAATTTTCATAATTTTGAAAATTAATTGGAGTATAGTTGACTTTAAGATCACAACAGGTACTTTATTCCTGCTATATACAAACATGAAGCCTTGAGAATAAATTAATGCCATACTTTGCTCGTGTTGCAGAATTTACTTGTTCTGCCTTGTAAAACTTCCTCAAAACTATTATCCCAGACGTGCAGGTTGTTGTAAGGATTGATAGCTGAAATGCAGTAGTTAAGATCTGATAAGAGTGAAGCAATAATAGGTCCTGAGGGGCTGAAAGCTGAGTTTTGGCAGACCAGTGCAGGGATGAGCTACCACCATCTGTCAGGTTCCCAGAAAGTCTGGCTTGAACCACCACTTTAAAAAACTTCACAATTTTTAAGAAATAACATTTTGTTCCAAGTAGGGAAGAATTGCATTTGAGAGTATAGTTTCATATGGGGCATAGTCCAAGTTGCCTAAATGCCGAAAACCTTCTGCTAGGTGAATTGTGATCTTTTATGAAGTAGTCTTGAAGCAAGTAACAGGGACAGGTAGCAAAGAACTAGAATTTAAAGAAGACACACTCTACAGGACGTGTGAATTAGTAGCAGCCTGAAACAGCCATTTAATATCTTTATTATGTGTAAGGAACATAGTTTGGAACTTGGTCATAGAACTAAGCTCCTCAATGTTCCAGATGTCCTAAACTAAACTTGCCGATGTCCCAAAGTAACTATTCCCCTGTCTATAGCTTTAAAATTTTAAGCTATTAGCAGATTCATTTAGGAGAGGTGATACAGTAAAGGGGTGGTGAATGCCAGTAGGATTAAAACATACCCTGTGTAATGAACCATAGATTTGGATTTGATTATGGTGGGAAAAAACCCAAATCCACACAATCAAAGAAGCACAATCAAATAGAACAGCTCACAAAATGCAGCATAGGAAAAACACACATCATAAACCCAAAGGAAATACATGGGCAGAAAGATCTTTCACATTGAGAAAATGTAGTATGAGATGATGCTGGAATTTATGTTTAATCTTAGTGAGCCTGAAATCCAAATGCTGCTGAATTAAACTGTTACCACTAAGAATTTAGAGAATAGCTAGGAAATATCTATAAAGGCAAAACTGTAATTTACTTGTAATTCATAGTGTAGGAATCTGCAGTAGAACTGAGAAAGTACATTCTGCTTCAGTGCTTTTCTTTATTCAGTTCTCTTGTTCTGTAAGTAACATCACTAGCATTTGAACCAAAAGCATTTCATAGAAATGCAGCTGCAGCTAAGGAAAGAGAAGGGGAGAGGGGAGCTAGGGGGCTACTGCTAAGAAACACTCCAAATTTTCAGAAAGCTCTGTGTAAATTTCTGGAATTAGGTGCTTTATGCACTCATTACTCCCACCTTCCAATAAATTGTAAACAAATCCTGGGTCCAGGGCAGCTGCTTTGCTGACTGGGCTTCTAGGCAATCTGGTTCCATCTCTGACTACATTCCAGGAAGTGAGGACAATAGAATAAAAAAACAAGTGCTTAATAGTTTTTTTTAGGGTCTCTTTATCTCGCTGTTGATAAGTTAAAAAATACATGGCTGCTTCAGCAGTAATTAACCTGCTTGAAAAATAACTGTTGTTTCCACAGTCATATTTGTTCCAGCTAGTCTTAAGATATATATCATAGTATAAGTAACTTTTGTCTTCCTCAGACTCCACAAGATACAGTTATATTTCTACTCTTAAGTATTCTGATGACTTAAAATCTTCTATTTAAAATTAAGTTGTCATTTTGAAACATGATATTCTATTAATGGAGTTACTCTGGTAGTACATGCAAATGGATTGTGTTGTTTCATCCCTTGATGCAAAATGTTAAGACAGCAATTGCCTTACCTCCTTCCTTCCTAGTCTTATTAACACTTAAGTAGATAGACCCTCCTGATAAAGTACTGAAAAATAAATTTCTAGTTACCCATGTTCAATGTACAGTTTGAAAAAAACAAATTTCTGGGGTTTTCTTTGTGTTTGCTTGATTTTTTTTTTCTTTTTTTCTTTTTTAAGCAATTATTCTGTTTTGGAACTCTGTTTGAAAAGGGCAAATTTCAAAGCAGTTTCACAGCTATTTAAATCATCATGATGGTAACAACATGTATTAAACTGGAAAATTTATCTGGGGGCCTTTGTGCGGTGCAACTAGAAAGAAGCAATATTGGGATGGTCACTTCATTCCCTGCTGCATCTGGTTTTGTTCTTTCCTAGATATGTGGTGTGTTCTACAGGCATTCAGCTCTTGATACAAGTGCAGAGAGTGTCAGCTTTCATTGATGGTGGCTCTGAGTAGAGGTGAAGGTGCTTCCAGCTGGTGCTTTGTGCTTCCAGAACATGGGGACTGGAAAGGGCTTCTGGTGTCTTTGTTAACAGAAGGCTGAGAATGAAGACAGGTAGCACTTGCAAGTGACTGAACTACTTCACAGCTGCACTTGATACAAATTTTAGAACTTTAAAATATATACAAGTATGGAGAAGGACATAGTGATGTGCAGGAAGTAGGGTGGCTGGTGAGTTTATGGGCTGTACTGAACAGGAATTTGGCATCTTGCTGTAATACAGATCCTTGTCTTGCAGCTCAATCCCTTATGCACTGGTACAGCCCCCTAAGGGAATGCCTCACATGCACAGATGTTCTGTGTGTTGAACTTGCTTTTATCCTGACCTTAGGTTTGAGTGGGAAACCCATGAGGTGCAGGCTGCCGGCATAGCTTTAATTAGACATAATTGTACATTATATGTGCATTACCGGAGACTTGGCAAGCTTTGAGAAGATGGATGAATGTGATCAGGGATCTAAATTTCAAAGTAGCAAACTACTGCATTGCCAACTTTAATGCAGGTGATCAATTGGGTGCTGAAATAATTTTTGTATGTGAACTGCATTTACTCTGGCCTGCACTAAATCTGTTAACCTGCAGTTAATAGTTGTGCTGGCAATAGAGCTGATGTTGCTTAAAAGTCCACTGAAAGCAGAAAATGATTTTTCTAACCAACCAAGACAAGAAAAACATTCAATGATGAATTTGTTGCATCAGAAATGTTTTTCCCAGCTTTGGTTGGTTAAAATATGCAAGAATTCTGTTGTTGCCGTGGGCTTTTCTCAGCTAAAAGGCATTCCTTGCTATGTAGCTGTATGAAAGTATAACTTTATTCTTTAACATGCTTTTCTTTCTAAATTGATGCATTAAATGGTTTCAAATTTGTATAGCTGCTGTGGATCAGAACTTCATTAGAATTTTTAGGTTGTCCAGGAGATATAAAAATGGGCTGAGAGCCTTCCATAACTGCACACATGGAACACAAGCCTTTGCTAGCAGCAAGACCTAGGCAATACTGTGCCTGAAGGTGTTTGGAGATATTGGGAGAGAACCTGGTGTTTATTTCAGAGCACTGTGGGCATCCAGAATTGCTAAATGGCTTGTGTGCAAACTGATTTGCCCATCCTCATGATTATTAAACCACTATGATATATTAGCTTTTGTTTAGAGTAAAAACTGAGAAATGATCCTAAGAAACCTGGGGGGGGAAAAAAGAAAACCAAGTCTAATAAAGCCTGAAAATATCCAAACAAGAAAACCCACCTCCTCAATACAGCCAAAGCCTTGAAACAGAGTTTGTCATCTTTTAAAAACAGAACAAAACTCCTTTTTAACCTTTTTTTTGCAATCATACTTTCAGAAGGGAAATTGCCCAGAGAGCCCTGAGTTGTGGTGCTTTAGACTGTTATTCCACACAAGGACAGTAAACCATGGAAAACCACAGTTAATGCAAAATAAATGGTTTTGAGAGGTCAGAGTGATAGTTTAATTTCTGTTAACAGTCAGATTTGTGCTACAAGTGTTTTCATAATTGACTAGGCAGTTTCCAAGTGTTTACCTGTAAAAACTCATTAATTTATTTATTATGAGCTCTTATGTGTGTGTTATTTAGAAGCCTGGACTGAAATGTATTTTCTTGAGCACAAAGACATTTTGGGAATGCAAATTCTGACTCCTGAAGGGAAAAGCAAACTTACAGCTTCCTGAGTTGTTTTCTTTCCAGTGTGTTGACAGAGAAAGTACTTGAAAAATAGAAATTATTGAACTGGGGATAAGAAAGTAACTTGTTTGTATTTTGTGTTACAGACTTAGTTGCTGGAAGCCTTCCATGTGATCAAACACTACTTTCAGACAAACTTACTTTCTATTAAATGAAGTTTAATTTTGAGGTAAGGTCTTGTTTAATTTTCTTTGTTAGGCATATAATGACATAAAACCTACAGTAATTTAAAAGTTTGTACGTATTAGTAGAAAATTTTCTTTAGAGAGTATGTGAAATATATACTTCAGTGGCTGTATTTATGAAGAGAGAAATTGAGCTGAAAAATAAATGTGATGTATGAATATTGAAGTGCCAAGTAAATATTGTAATTAACAGCCTGGAGATTAACCTGACTATGACAGACATTGACTGTTTTGAAACAGTTGCCAGGGAAACTGAAGAATATGATCATGTAATAAGTGATTTCTCTAAGCCTTAGGAAAAAGGGCCATGCCTTTCATTGGTATGAAACAAATAGCTGAGGAGATGACTTAACTCTTTCATCTGAATATGTGTAAGAGGTGGCAAAAAGAACAAAGAAAAATCATTACTAGAATAACTTTACAGCTATATTACTATTTCTGTACTGTAATGCTCTCAGAAGAGAATGTCACTAAATGGTAAAATTGGCTTTGGGCAAAATGTTGATAAATCTCACCCCATGTTCTTAATCTGTTGGAGTGACTTTGACCTTGTCCACATTACTGTTCTAAATGTGTCTCTGGCTTTGACTGCTCATCTGGAAATGGTGCTTGAAATACTGAAAGGTCGCTAATGGAATTTTGTCCTGCAATTCTCCATGTTTGAAAAATGTCTTCAGTGAACGTTCAAAGCAGCCTATAATTAAAACAACATGTCAGTTTATACCAAACATGTTTAAGGACAAGGTTAAATGAAGGTGTTTTAGGTAAATCTTGAAATAGGCTTTGCTAAGAAAAAAACCAAAATATAGGAATTTAGCTTCAACCATTTTAAGTCTGCCAAGCTGACTCTGACTTTATTGGTAAATGTGTTCTTTCTGGGGACATTTGGTGTAGGAGGAGGTTTGACTTCAGATTAGCACACAGTTGGCAGTGTACTAGACTAAGTATAATCTAATTGTCATGTAATGTTTGCACACACTGTTACCCCCTGATAAAAGTTCAGCTGTGTTTCATGATTTTTTTGTTCCTCTGTCTCTCCTGTAGAAGCAGTGAATGTTTTGGGGTTCAATCCTGTTCCCTTCCCAAATCTAGGTTTTTCTCAAACTTAACCCTGTTCATACATTTTTATAAGGATTACACCACTTTCTGATTTCTGTCCTTCCTTATCCAGTAGTTGTGAGCTTTCATATTATTAAATAGTTCAGCCTCTGTAACAAATAAGGTTGATTATAAAGCCTGTAAGAAACTTGAGCAGCCTATTAGTTGCCTTCATGTTCCCTAAGGTAGATAATCAAGTAGATGTGTATGAAATAACTGTTGACTGCTGTTCTTTTTAAAGAAAATGATAAAAAGTTCCTGGGCAGCATCAGATGATGTTCAGGAGGGTGTAAGGAAAGCAAAAGAAGAATCCATATATGACTTACCACGACAGTTTATCTGGGACTTTGCAATACTGTTTCTCTGCCAAAACATGTCACTTTAAAAAAGAAGTAAAATAGAAAACGCAGAGTAATAGTTAGATCACAGCAGGGGAACTCAAGAGGTCATATCCTAGCTGTGTCATTAAATAACTCAAGTAAGAACTCCAAGTTGTTTATTATATCTGACTTTGGGGTGCCTCCCAAGAATGCAGGTGAAGCTCAGAAGTTTGAATGGTGGCTTCAGTTAATTCAATGGGGGGAAAAAATCATTGAATCTGAGTGTGCTCAGAGATCGTAGAACTAGGCATAAAAGCTTTAAAATTGTCCTTCAAAACATTGCAGTAATTAAGCAGTTGAAAATAGTGTGAATATACAGAACTGTTCTAGCCTGGATTTAACAGCCCATTTCATAGTTAAACTGTTACTATTCTTAGTGTGATTTAGAATCTAGGTGGAATGTTTCAAATTCACATCTGCTGCTTTGGAAAATCACTTTTCTATCAGCCAAACCTTTCCACAGAACAGGAACTATTTTTAATTGTAATTTATTTTTCTTATCCTATACTTTACCTAGGTACTAGAGATCAGAAAATATATTTGAAGCTGTATAAACATATATGAAATATCCCATTGTAAGCAAGTTGCAGTGCTTGAGATGGACCTAGATTAACCTTACAGGGAGTTGGGTTTAAAAAAATAAAGCACCCCTACAAAACCGAACAACAAACCCTTTAAAAAGAGGGGGAAAAAAAACCCTCAACCAAACCCACACCAAATAAAAATGTATTTTATACATCAGATACCATTTTAGTAATAGTCTGTGCATGTATTGACTACTGTCCTCCAAAGGAGCCTGGGCAAGAAACCTAGCCAAAAGATGTGATTCTCTTCTGATTTCTACAGAAACTCATGTTTCTGGTTTTGGTTTCCTCTTGCAGTGTTCTTGCAAAATAGGAAAAAAAAAGTCTGGAAGGCCTCTTCAAAGACATGTCATTGGCTGCCATAGTGAAGGCTCTTGCTCCTGAGGCTTGTGATTTCTCTGTTACAACTAGCTCCAGTCAAGCTCTTTGCTTATCTTATCTAGAGGCTGTTTCAGCTGTTGGGGACAGTGACATTGCTTCTGTAGTTCCTTGTAATTCATACTTCCTTTCGAAGATATATACAAGCAAGTTAGTTTGCAAATATGCCTTTTGACTTAAAAAGCAAGCTGAAGTTCAATTGCTAATATGCTGACTGTCCTATAAACAACTCTTAATTAGACCCAAATATTTTGGTCTCTTACATAATTCTGCTTGAGGGAACTTCCTTGCTGGGTTCTCAGCAAAAGAGATGCTGTTACTGTATGACTATAAAGCATGAACTGAGAATGGTATCTGTTAATGCTTACTAGTAATTACAGCCTGCTCTCATAGCAACCTTTCCAAGCTTGTCCTGGTTCATCTTTGTTTTGCTGTGGGGATTTTTTTCCCAAGTAGTTTGTTTGTAAAATTTAGCACTGCATGCTACAGATAAATGCAGTGAATTTTTTCCTGAGGTTCTTGAAGGTTTTTAAGGTAAAATTGCTTATCAGCACATTTGGTGTGTGTATACAGCCATAGTGGTTGAGCAGGGATTTTCTTAGGGCAGGGGGGCATGTGAGAGTTCTTGCATTTTAATTGTCTGTGCATACTTGCAAACAGAATAAGCAATGTTTAGTGCTGTACAGTGTTAAGTTCCTTGTATTCTGACTGATGGAAGGAAGGGTTATGCTTTTTTGGTTGCTTGTTCAAACTTCAAGAGCTCTAATTAGCCACCCCAGACAATGTGTGGTGTCTGAGGTTGTCAGGCTACTTCTGGACCTTCCAAGTTGATGTCTTTGTACTTACTGCCCATTTAGAACATCAGCTTTTCCTCTATTGATTTACTGCTCTTGACTTCCACTTTAAACTAATTAGAGGGAAACTAAGAGATATTGTTTTGTTTCCTTTCTGACCAGACGAGATTCTAACCTTACTGGCAAGACTGCTTGCTGTCCAGTGTTTACAAGTGTGATATTTGTGCATGAGTGATAGTTATCCCTGAAAGCACCTCACTGCACAGTTCCGAGTGAATGGCAACAACCAGTGATGACATCTTCACAGTGTCTTGTCCAGCAAGGAGTTGATGATGGCCTTGCTGTGACATGTGGGTACACATTTCAGGCATACAACCCACAGATGATAGTTTGGTTCCTATACCATGCTCTGGTGGAGAATTAGCTTAGTCTTCTAAGAAAGTCTATTAATGGCAGCCCTTAAGAGCGCTGTGGTATAAATGAGTTACAAATTGACAGCAATGGAGCACTGAAGAGAGGGCTCCTTGAAAGTTGCAGTGTCACCTCTTTTATGATAAGATGCCAACATAAGTGCCATTGGGTGTTTAGAGTAAAAGGGGTGTTGTTACTCTCTGTGCCTGTGCAATCAGCTGCCTGTCTGCCTGCCTTGTGGTTCCATTATGCTCTGTTTTTGAAGGATGGTGCTTTTTTAGAAGTGTACAAAGCTATTAGTTCAACTGGGTTTGTACTTCAGAGTGCATTTTGCTCATGAAGGTCTTAGCAGGCACCCATCCACTGAACAAGTACAATAGAATTTCGTATGTACAATAAAATTAGATGTTCAGCCTTTGTGAACAACAGAAAATGTCATGTGTCCTGTATTGCTGGTGCCCAGTGCCAGCAGGTAGTTGGTGGGAATACTGAAAAGAACACAGGATTTCTGGTGCATTGGATTTTGTTACAAAGTTAGTCTAGTATAAAAAGACATAGCTTTGCCTCTACTAGCATGTACACATACAGGCTTTTAGGCTGTGACAGTCTCATGACCTAGATTTGTGTTTGCTCAAGCTTGAATGAACCAGTTAAGAAATATCTCCAGGGAGACAGACCTTTACTAAATCATGGCAGAGCTTTGCTTTTAACCAAAGCACTGGCAGTGACAACCTTGCTTTGACTGGATGGGCGTGGTCTGTGTTTGGCACTGTCAGTGGTGGCTGGTCCACATCTGCTTGATTTTGAAATGCAGGTGGTTTTGGGCTATGTGTTACCTCAACGCTCAGTTGGCAAGGATGTGAAATGCACATGCCCTCGTAGCATTGAGCTGACATTTTGCATTCTCTGTTTGCTTAGCACTGCAGTTCAGAATATACAGATAAAATCATGGCCTCATCAGCTCAGACACCATAGATATGAGGGCAGGAATGGTACGAATTAAGCTAGGTGAGTAGGTAAATGATCAGGGAGGTCAGGGTGCACTGGTCTCCCCTCTAAATCCCCCTTCTCCCTGCATCTTTATTTTGCTGTTTTATTTTCTTTTATGCTTTTGGCTTGATGATAGTTGATTCCTATTGAAATCATGTGATGCAAATTTCTGTCCTCGTCAGTATTGGGAGAAACAGCTATTTACCTTGTGGTACATCTCTCTTGAGAGGCCTTGTAAAATGCTTGTTGAGACAACTTTGCTGCCTTGGTCTGTGTCTGTACAGCAGCTGATGGGGTCAGTGCCACCTTCCCAGTCTAGCAGAGCTGGACTCTCAGGTAGAATTTAGTTTCTTGGGAAATCTTTTCTGGAATTTCTGTAATTGTGGTTTTATCATGTTCATTATCTCAGCAAGGTATTGTGGAATGGAGACCTGTTTTGTACATTACCTGTACATTTTGTTTTGTTCAGATTTTCCAGAACATGAGCCCTTTCAGCTCACAGCTTTGACATACACACTCTGACATATATCTGCAGGCACTGGTTTCTCTGAGTTATGCTCTGTGGCTTTTTTAAGAGCTTGAAGCTGCTGCTATCTCTCCCAAAGCTGTCAGATTCATAATTTATTATTCCAGTCTCCCACCTTACAAGCACAGATCGGTCACAGTCTGTTTTAAAAATTTCCTACTTTATTACTCACAGAGAATTAGACAGTACCAGGCAAACTGTTCCATGGAAAATTTTCTTAATTTCCAGGATCCTTTTAACTTTTGGTCAGCCATTCCACAGACTGAGTGCTTTTGGGTGAAGCACAGCGAGTCCATTACTTGCACAGAGAAATATTTAAATGTGATGTGAATCAATGTATAGAAGATAGAGGGAATGTGGAAGATATTTTCCCCTTGTTTTTCTCTGTGATCTCAGCCCTTTTTCTTGACCAAGTTCTTAGATCTTTTGAGAAAAAACAGCTGTCCTGTTCTGGCTGTTACCCAGGAGATGGAAACTGCCTGTCCCATTTATTGCTGGAAGCCAAATGGGGAGATTTAGAGCCTGAGGATAATCTTGAGGATGCAAATGAAAACCTTTCTCTTGAGTTTGAGAACACAATATTGGAGGAAGCTGCTAAGTCATGAGCTCTTTTCATAAGTTCTTTTTCAGATGAAACATCCTTTGGTGTCTCTGAAACCAAGAGCACTGAACTGAAGGAAACCAGACCACTGATGTATTAAGTCCTTCCTTGTTTGAGTTAAATTTGATCCTGGGATAAAAAAAAAAGGAGTGTTGGTGGGAGGACACAGTAACAGGTTCCCAACTTGTAAAACTGCATTAATGATATCAGGGATAAATTTGCATATCTGTTTATATAGGAAAGGGAAAAATTCTTTGGCAGAGTGGAGAACCTAAGTTGAAAACTTGTGTGAGGGAGAACCATCCAAAATGTAGAAATAGTATAAAGAAAAATAAAAATGAAGCAGCTTAGCTGTGGACTTGTATTTTGATGGAGCTTTGTCAAAATGGATTAAATGAGCATCTGGCAGGGACAGCATAGGGTTCATCATTTTGCAATGCAAGGCACTATGCTAGGCTGCCTTTTGATGTTTTTTCTGACATGCAAACAGGTTTATGGTTTATGTGGTGCACTGTCACAAAGTGAAAATACTAAAAAGCTGGAAACCTAAACAATGTACTTTTAAAAGGATGTTCTCTAAGACACAGGACCCCTGCTTGATTTTACATTAGCCAGTAAAGCATTGTGTCACACTAACAAGAGTACACCTTGCTGCTAGAAAGCTGTGGCCTAGTTACCTTTACTGAAACCTGGTGAGATGAATCCCATGGCTGGGGTAGCTCTGGATGGCTACCAGCAGTTCAGAAGGGACAAGAGAGAAGGGAGGGAGGAGGTGTTACCCTCTACTTCAGCAGAGGGAGAGGGTGCCAAGAGCTGTATCTGAAGAATAGCTGTGAGCAGGTTGAAGGCCTGTGGATAAGAATCAGAGCCTGAGGAAACCAAGGAACTCGTGGGGGGTGTGTGCTGCAGGCCACCTGGTCCAGGGGAGCCTAGAGCCCAAGTGCTTGCTCCAGCTACAGGAGGCACTGCAGGCCCTGCTCCTGCTGGGGGACTCCATCCACTCCTGCAGCTGCTGGAAAAGTGAGCTGTGGGCAGTCCAGGAGACTCAGGGAGAGCAGAGAGGGGAACTTTTACAGCAGGTGAAGGACATCCCTTCCGGGGTGGATGCAGTCCTGGTGACCAGCAGGGGCTCAGCAGAGATGCTGGGTTTGGAGGCAGTCTGGGCTGTACTCTGGAACTGGCAGTTGTGAGGGGTATGGGTCAGATGAAGAGTAAAGTCAGGCCCCTGAACTTGAGAACAAACTGCCAGCTCTTCAAGTTAGTCACTAGGATCCCCTGTGAAACTCGTATTTGAAAACACACATAAATTTATGCAGAAATTATTTGGGGATTCTAGTGCATTCTGTATTTATGGAGAAAGGATTTAAGTTCTGAAGAGTTCTTGGAGATCGTTGTGGAAAGTCTAGTGATGGAAGAGTGGTTTGGACTGTTAAAACAGCATGGGAAGACACTGGAGACAAAACCCAGACTATCTACAAAACGAAACAATACAAAAAGCATCTGTAGCTTCCTGTTTCTGTAAAAAAATGCTGTCAGATTTGATGTAGTTTTTGAAATATAGCTGAAATGAAAAATAACTCATTCTTGAAGCTCTCTGTAGCTGTGCAACAGGCTAAAAACATCTAGCAGGTCTATGTGGAGACTTGAGAAAAACCATAACAGTGTATTGCACACTTGAGAATCTTCAGGAAGGACTAGTTATGTGCTAAGAAAATCATACTTTTGATGAAGTAGTTATTATAAGCTGTTGGTTACCAGCTAGTCTAGATGATCTAATAAAAAGGTGTGGTGAGAGAAAATAATTTTCTGTCAGCAGTAAATATGTTGCCAATATACCCAATAAGTGTGTTGTTTTTTATGCACCATTTCAACTTACCTCAAAGAAAGCATGAAAATTTAATATGTGTACACAAGTTTTTGAAAACTGAATTTCCATTATACCAAGAAAAATACATGTTTTGGCTAGTTTCTAGCTTAAAGATACTAATGAGACTTTATATAGAAGTGCATTTGAATAAATGTAATTCTACTGGACTAGTTTCATTTGCTTAATGAAAAGCTGAGTGTATGAAAGCCTGAAATGGAAAACTGTAAGCAACAATGCCATTACTGCTTTTTCAGGTACTTTAGTAGGAACTGGGAAGTGACTTGGCACCATGGTAGCTCTTTCCCTGAAGATCTGTGTCCGTCAGTGCAATGTGGTGAAGACCATGCAGTTTGAGCCCTCCACGGCCGTGTACGATGCCTGCAGAGTTATTCGTGAGCGAGTGCCCGAGGCTCAGACAGGGCAAGGTGAGTTCCTCAGTTTGTCCTTACTCCCTTCATTGGCTGCATTGAAAATGGACATCAACCCATGGGGCTTTTTGGCATTGTCCTGTTTATTAATTAATTTTTTTGTTGGAGAGTTTGGTTGGCTGTTTTTTTTTTTTTTTATTATTTAAGTTGTAGGGCTCAGGAGTGAAAGGAAACAAGTGCCAATAAATTTTTAAGCGACAGAAAGTAGCTGAGTTGTTTTTCTTCCTTTTGTCCTGACAAAGGTTTTCCCACAATGAATGTTTTTAGTGAAATGTTGACTTCTTAAATAAATATCTCTTTTTGCTTAAAAGATGAGAAATTGCTCTCCTGCTTGGAGAGTTGGTTTTTTTTTTTTGTATTACCTACTTAAAGCAGTGTTTCTGGCAATGTTTCCTAAGAAAATCTGTGCAGACTTATTTTTGTGCCTCAGCAAAGGAAGCGACAACATGAATTACAAAAGAATGGCTGCATGTAGATGACCTTCAAAATGTGCAAAGAGAAATGTTTGAAACTGGTTAATAACTAAAATCATCACCATGCTGTGCATACCATAGTTACCATGGTGCTACATGTTAATCAAATGTAACTTTCTCTGTACCTGTTGAGGTAATTAGGTGAGTACAGACTGGGGAACACCATGGACAAAAGGTTTGGTTTTAACACAGCCAAAATTGTCCAAAAATTCAGATACCTCAAAGGCCTTTGGTGCTGCATTGTATATAATGCTGCTGGAATGTAATTCTTAAAGCAGGTTGTTTATTGAGGTTTAAGCTCTCAACTTTTACAGGTATTTCAAAAATCTTGTCTGAATTGTTAGAAAAACTTACTAATAATGGATTTCATTACTGTTACTGAGAATTGCTTCTCTTTTGCAGTAGTCCTTTGGAAATCTAGTTACAGAGCTTCAGTTTTCAGATAAAAGTTGTGCATTTTTATCATGCTGGTCTCTCAAGGCAGTGATTGTAGACAGCTGTTGAATTTGGAGAAGTTGAGTGATAAATATCCCTGAACATCATGAACCTCAAAGAAAAGCCAAGGAGTTCTCAGATTTTATAGTAGGGCTTTTCCTTTACTTATGATTACAGCGCAATTACAATCTTACAAAAAGTGAGGTTGGTGATGAACAGAAATGTTTCCAACAGATCTTTCCCTTTCTTGGTGGCTGTTAAAATGTGTGTGTTTGCCTGTTAGTTCAGAAGACTCACAGTGGTGCAGTACAGTTGATAAACTGGTTCTGCACAACAGAAAACGTACTTCTGACTGTCAGCTGTGCACATTTCACTTCTCCCACAAGCCTGGTCCCAGCAAAATGGTGGCCATGATTTTCATGTGCAAGTTGCACAGCTCCTGCTGTATCATTACCAGGTGCATGCACCACAAATAAGTGTCAGAGCAGTCTGTGCTTCCTTGGTACTTCTGTGCTCTGTGCAAGGCACTTTGTCTGCTTCTGAAGCTCACAACCTACTTATAGGCACAAATTGTAAAGTCTTACAGAAGTGATTCTGTATTGAATCTGTATCATAAATTTCCCTATATGTACAGATCACTTGGCCTTTCAGGGGAGTTTTTAATTAAGGTCAGCAGGGAAAGTTTTTAATCTTACTCAGTTGTTTTTGGAAGGGTTGTTCCTTTTAAATTGGGTATCTCTAAGTCAGTTTCACTTCTATCAATTAAGTGTAAGATCTTTTATATAATTGCATAAGTAATCATGTGTTTAAGGTAAATGCTGTTAAATGTAAATTATTGCTATGCATGGCATTTAAGGATGAAATATTATCTAAAATTGTAGGTATTTTTACCTGGCTTTCTGACCAAAGGGTCCTAACACATGGCTGAAAGTAAAGAAGCTAGGGGCCCAGAGCTGCTGGCCATGAGAAGGGGCATTAGCTTAACCTGCAGAACTGCAAACAGAGCAGGCTCAGCTGCTGAATGGTTGTTTGTGAAGCATAATCTGTATTGGTTCTTCATGCATGTGGATAGGCCTTAAACTAACAGTCATGGTACTTCATTTTGTGTATCTGGAGTTTGGTCTTTGAAACTTAAGCGTGGGTTTGGTTTTGTGTGGCAGTGGAAATTTTATCATTTACTTCTGAAAGAATCAATTGACATTATTTAGCCTTCAAAAGATACAAGTTTTTGCTGTGTTTGCTATGGATCTAATTCTAGAAGCCTTGTATATTTTTAAATACCTAAACCTGAATCATCTACCAGAAAGATTCCTAAGTTTATAATAAACTCATTTTGTGGAGGGTTGAAAGCAAACTGTGTTTTGAAAATAGAACTGCTGCTTGAAATAGTACACTATGGTTAAGGCCAAACTTGCTTGTATTTTTGGTTAGTCAATTCCAAAGCAGGACCTGTGAGCATTTAAAAAAGGTTGTCTAAAAAAAAGTAGTTACAAATATAATACACAGTAGATGTGAAGATGTGATGGCACACTGAAGCTTTTGTTCAAGTCTTCTGTAAAGCCTGATGTACCCTGCTATCTGCTGCTAAACTAAATATTTCATGAAGCACAGAAAAAATATTCTATCCAAGTTAATTAAGAATGGAAGGTAAGTGTAATGGAGGCTTAACCCTGAATCTGAATAGCCCTGAATAAAACCATGCTGGCTGCAGTAGGTTTGATATTTTTCAATGTGTCTCTGTTCTGTTCCACAGCCTCTGACTATGGATTGTTCTTGTCAGATGATGATCCTAGAAAAGGTATATGGCTGGAGGCTGGAAGAACACTGGATTATTACATGCTGAGAAATGGGGTATGGTGCAAGTCTGTTGCTTCCTTCATCACCATGTTCTTAGAAAACTTGTTTCCTAAATAGCAAGAAGAATGTTTAGCATTTGGAGAGGTAGGAGGGTCTTGAGTCTGTTCCTGAACTTGACCTAATGCTCTTTCTTGCTGTGCCTCAGATGTCAGTTTTTTTCCTGCTGTGGCTGTGAGCTACTGTGGTCAGTAGTGTCTTCACAGAATGATTAACAGAAAGTTGAAAAATAACTGTTGTTATATACTTGATACTTGACGTGACCTTGTGTTAGAGTTACTTTCTTGTATACTTGAGGTGGTGAGGTCATACTGGCTCACGTTGTGGCCAGCTTGCTACAGCCACAGCATTGCAGTCCTTTTGAAATGCTGGACTAGATTTCACAGCACAAAGGTGCTTTGGTCTGTCCTGCCCTGACTAGGTCTTGCTACTTAGGACAGTTCTTGAAAAAGGACATTGGCAGATCTAAAAGTAGTCGCTGCTCAAGTTTATTAAATGAGTATGTTTGGCTATACTGTAACAAAGGAAAAATCCAGCTTGGAGGGCAGGAAGGGAATCCTGTTTTAGGCATTAAGGTAGTGGGTTGGCTTATGGTGGCTTCCAAAAGCATTTAGAAACAGTTGTGTTTACTTCCTAGGACATATTGGAGTACAAAAAGAAACAGAGACCTCAGAAAATACGTATGTTGGATGGTTCAGTGAAAACAGTCATGGTGGATGATTCTAAAACCGTGGGTGAATTGCTGGTTACCATTTGCAGCAGGATAGGTAAGGTTTTGGGACCCACATGCTTAAGAACTTGTTTTTCTGTCACATTTTAATTTGATTGTTAGGATGTTATGTGGCTAGAAATTGGCATACATGTGAAAAAATTAAATTTGTTTTAAGTTACTACTTACCAAACACTTTCTTGAAACCTGTTGTCCAGGTTTTATCAAAGTCTGTAGAGAGTCAGCTGTATCCTTAAACTTCAGGATTTAGCAGTTGAAGGCACAAAGGTGTCCAACAGTACAGGTACAAATTTTTTATTGTACATTACATTTATGTACTCTTTCCTGCTATGAGGTAGAGGTTTAGAACCGAATTTATGTTTGGTGTTAATTGGATAAAAGAGGAACATTGCTGACCTTGAAATGTACCCAAGCTTAGGACTTTGTGTTGTTATGATTAAGAGTTGACCACAAAATTGCATCATTTGTAAAACAACATAGAGAAGCCATCCACAGAGGCTGGTCAAAAATGTGTCATATTGCTTAACAGTCTGTCTCAATACTTAGCTAAATAGACATTTTTGAAAGCAAATTCATATTTAATAGATGCACTATAAGTATGCATTCAACATAGATTAATTTAAGTCTTAAAACAGTGCTTAAATCTCATTTAGAATTCAAGCGGCCTTAATTTGATTTAAATTACTTTACTTGGAAAGTGAATCATCTATTTCAGTTTTGAGGTTTTGTATGTTGGATTCTAATGTGCTGTAACTAATTTACCTTCAAAATTAGCTTGACTTATTTTCATGAATGTGGTCATGTAGGTGAGTGTTTAATTTGCTGTCTGGTATAACATAAACGTGCTTTCCCAAAAAGTACAAAAAAACCCAAACAGAACAAAGAAATGGGAACAACTTAGCACATATGCTAAATATTTTGAACTGGTTTTTAATTCAGTTCCATGTAAAATTCACAGGAAGAGTTGAGTCATAACACTTTAAACAAAAAATCATAAATTTCACATGGTTTCTGTTCCTCAATTGGCTCTGCTGCATTTCTTTTATGTCATGGGCGAGCTGAAATTACTCAGTCCTCAGGAAGCAATTGTAGGCATCCATGAACAGAAATTTACTATAGCCTGTCTCCATTTTGGAATTTACAGTTACTTTACATTCCATCATGTTTTTAAACTGGCAGCTTCTCTTGGTAGGCAGCAGGAAAAAATACCTTATGCTTGATACCTTTCTGAAAGTGGCAAATGCAGCATATGACAAAGAAATCATGTATTGGAAAGGTGAGGTCAGATATTGGATTTATTTATAATTCCAGGAATAACAAATTATGAGGAATATTCATTAATCCAGGAGAGCGTCGAAGAGAAGAAAGAGGAGAGTACAGGAACACTTAAGAAAGATAGGACACTCTTACGTGATGAAAGAAAAATGGAAAAACTGAAGGCAAAGCTTCATACAGATGATGATTGTGAGTAATGTATTCCAGGGTAATTCTTTGATTAATATCTTTCCACAGTGTAATGCAAAGAAGCCATGCAGTGGCCACATAGTGTGTTTCAGTTGGTTCCTGGCTGTATTTTGCATCCCTTTGTATGTAGTGCTGTCTGCAATTGAGTATTTTTTAAATTAAGTGAATGAAGCCTTTGAGAGTTAGCAGGTGTTTTAAAGTGCTTTTTGGTACGTGTTTGGTAGGGGTATTCCAGCTTAATTGTGAAGGGTTGTTTTTGTCCCTTCATTAAAGATGGATATTTAATAATTGGTGCCTAGTGAAAAGTATCAAAAGGTAGTTCTGTGTTTGAAGGTATAAGTTTTAACTGTAAGTCAAGTTTGCCAAAAAACTTAAGACAGTGTTTGATTTGTTTTGTGTGCTAAGTCATAACTGTTTTTTCTGTTTTACTGTAAGACACTAAGGTTAACTCTAAGTGGCAAAGAGATGTTTTTAAATTGTGTTCAGGGATAAGAAAGGTAAACAGAATCATTTGTTTTAGAAGTAAAAAATATGTGATTAACTTACTTTGTTGTGAAGCTTTGAAGATGTAAATTTAGTGGTAGAATATTACTACAGTTGTTTCTTCAATATTAACAATGTTTATGCTGTAGTATATCCTTGTTTCTCAGCAGTGCTGTTTTTCAGTTGTCACTTGTAGCAAACCTTCAGCACTGATGGCTAGCACCAGAAATGAAAGTAACATTTCTTGTGGAGTTTCACCCCACAGTGGAAACAGCAATTATCCCATGAGTTTCACAAGGGCTTTTAGCACTGGCAGCAGTGTGGGTTTAACCATGGCATGCCTGTGGCTCTGTTGCAGTGAACTGGCTGGATCACAGCCGGACCTTCAGAGAGCAAGGAGTGGATGAGAACGAAACGCTGCTCTTGAGACGAAAGTTCTTTTATTCAGACCAGAATGTAGATTCAAGAGATCCTGTACAGCTTAATTTGCTTTATGTTCAGGTACAGTACTTTCTGTCTTGTTTGAGGAAACCTATGTAGGTTAGTTAGAAAAAATGTGCTGCTCAAATAGTCCATCTTCTGGAATTCCAGTTCTGGATGTGCTTTAGTTTTACTCTTTTGTCTAGCCCTCCAAAAACACATGATAGTACAGAGGCTTTGCTGCTTTTTTTAATCAAATACTTTGAACCCAGTGATGGACACTGAGCCAAAAATCCACTGGCTTTCATATCCTGCTTCCTTAAAATTGGTGCATGTCTTTAGTCCCAAGTTGCTGTATTTAGTTCTTCTCCCTCTTCTCTTCTCTTCTCTGGATGGTTATCTCTGTGTAATGTGGGATCTCAGGCCAGGCTTATGAACAGCTTTCTGTTTCTGATGTCTTTTTCTCTTCTGCCTGATCAGTGAGAGAGCTTCTTCTGCATTCCTTTCCAATCTTCAACCCAGACAGCACACAAGGCAGGCAGGCTTTCTGTCAAAAGGGACCATGCCATGTAACACAGTAGGAGTCCATCTAGACAGGTTTCCTAAACTGTCAGAGGGACTGTGCATACCTTAGCAAAGCCAGGAGCTTTATGCAGAATATAGTATTTAACTGAAGGTGCCATTGCAGTTGCCTGCAATTCAGTCTGAAAAAAAAAATAGGCTTTTAAACTATTAAACTTGTTAAAGTTCTGGGGTTTTTTTACAAAGTAAAAACAAAAAATTAGAAGTTTAACGGAATGTGCTGTTGTTATACTTGATGTTGCTATAAATTACATTCTAAAAATCTGAGGCAAAAGGTAAGGTTCTTCTATTGCTTGTAGAACAGCAGTACCTTTTTGAAGTATTTTAGAAGACTATCACACTGAGCTGTTCTCCTGCCACTAAAATATTCCATTCAGGCTGGTATGAGAGTATGTGTGGATAATGCTTTGTCGATGGGTAGGTGAGCCTTCTACTGCCAGAGCTATAAAATCTGTCATCTTCAATGACCACCACATTTACACAGAAGGAAGAAAAACGCTGTGTGCCTGTCCCTGTTGCCATATCTATATTAGTAATTTTATTTTTACCTACTGATTATGGACATCTTTTTCCCTCTTGAAAGGGAAAGTGGCAGTGGGAGTATGAGGCAGTGGGATGAAAGCTTTTCAATCTGTGTATTTGCACACACATGCATCTGTACATATGTGTGTACATACACAGAAGTGTATATGCATGTTGTATTTTATTTACACATGCTTCAGGAAATGGCTGTTAAGTTCTCTTTTTGATCAAAGCTGATACAATCATAGCTTCAATAAGTCTCCATAGATACTCACAATGAAATAATCTAGCCCTTTGTTTTATTAGTCACACAGATCCAGAATGGAATAATAAAGCCATTCAGAGGAAAAAGGGTGTGTTGCTGGCTGTATTCAAGATTTCAATGAATTTGAGATGGATTAGTTGTTTGGATGTCTCTGACACATCTTTGTTTGTCTCCCCTAGGCTCGTGATGACATTCTGAATGGTTCCCATCCTGTCTCCTTTGAGAAGGCTTGTGAATTCGGAGGCTTTCAAGCACAGATCCAGTTTGGACCTCATGTAGAACACAAACATAAACCTGGATTTTTAGAGTAAACACTTCTAACTTCTAAATTTGGGTGACCTCAAGTGTAACTAATGTTGAGTTGTCACAGATTAAGCACATTTTATTACTCCAAGCAGAGGTAATCAGATTCAGTGTATTTTCAATAGCAAATCTCCCAGTGAAAGGAGCTTTATTGCACAAATCAGCATCCTCAGCTGATGAGGGGACCTTTGGCAGTGACTTATTAGACAGCACTAATAAGAGCACTGGCTACTTCCAGAGTGCCAGTTAAGGACACACTTAGTACCAGAAAAGTACGAGAGTGGAAAGAAATTTTGTTATTTGAATAAAGTGACTACTCCTGTGTGCCAAGATAAAATTTTCTAAACTTTTTAGTGGCATTAATCACCTGGTCAGATTCACCCTCTCATGGTGTTGTATGAATGGAATTGTAGAACTGTGCTCTTGGTTTCAGGTGTGGACAGAAGTCCTTCTTACAAGTGACTCATCCTTTAATCTTTATTGTGGTACCTAATTTACTACTATCAGGAGGGCAAGTTAAGTTTGACTGAAATTTAGATGTCCCATTTTTCTACTGATTTGGATTTGGAGTGGTTTACCTGCAGTAGAATTAACGGAGGCTGAGGAAAGCACTGTAGGAAGGTAAAAGAGAGCAATTTACTGCCCAGTCCATCAAGCCTTGCCTACATATGAGACTCATAAATACCTTAACTGGAGGCACAAAACACTGGGTGCATATTTGCTTTCTGTCCTGTTCCACTGGCAGGGTGCTCAGTGCTGCCTCAGTGGCTCCTTTGTGAGCCCCTTGGGGGTTTATGGTATCTCAGGGAACCACTCTCAAGTGGTGTCTTGCTGTGGAACGTGCAGTGCTGCAGCACTGCTTCCTTGAAACACTTGGCTTCTGAAGGCTGTTCCTCAAGTAGCAGTTCAGTTATGCAAATAAACATCTTTCAGTTCCAATTAATAATGAGCTTTTCTTTTTACTGTCTGTCTGCTCCTGATTGGCCCATGAATCTTTCCTATTAGAACTACTGATGTCTAAGAATTACAGGGGCCCAGTGTAACAGCTTCAGTGTACTCCTGGTTTTTATTTCCTAGAACTGTGACCAGTTACACAACAATCTTTCTCTGGAATTTGTCTATTGTCTGCTTATTCTTCCCTTCTCACTCCACTCACTGAAGAGTATTCCTGCAGCAAACCATTGGAGTATTATATCATGATAAGCTATGTTGTGTCATGGTAATAATTTCAAGAGTTAGGTGTTCCCAGAAATAGTTGGTTTTAATTTTTAAAGCAGTAATTTTCCACAAGCTTAACCAGTGGCTTTTGCAAACTGCTGAACAGCATTCAGTTGCCTAAATTTTTTAGTATTTTCTAATGTACTACTTGGTTTTCTCAGTGAAAAGTTTCTTTCCCTTTTCTTTTTTTTAAACTTCCATATAGTGAGTGTGTTTTATGGTGTACTGAAGCTGCTGACTGGATGACACTTCTGCTTTGTATGCAGTGCTGGATAGTTTGGAGTCCATTATGAAACAGTCATCACTCATATAATGTCCATTATCTTTTTTAATCCTAATAGAAATGAAAGGTATTAATAACTGAATGATCTATTAGAAAAAGAATGTTACTCCAGTGGAGTAACCAGAATGCAAGTATTCAGAACCTTCTTATATTCTGTAGGGCATTTTTCTCTGCTGTTGCTTTATTTTCATTTAGGGCTTTGATTGTATTTGAACCAAATTTGGCAGGTAACCAAGTGTAATTGCTCTCTGTCCTGGTGTTTAATCAGTTTCATAAAATTAAGCATTTCTCATTTGGAGGTAATTCAGTTTTTTTCCTCTGTAGATGAACCTGCTCCAGAGCCATAAGTCCCTGGTCATTGTCTAATTTGAAGTGCACATGTTTATGATTTAGTGGTGATACATTTATTTTACATAGCCATCATGGCAGCCTTGTTGTGAAACCCCATGCTTCTGTTTTGTGAGTCTAAGTGAGCAAAGTGATCCTGGCCCACTATGAACAATATACAGAAATAGTGTAGTTAAGTGTTCATTTTTTTCTGAAGATGCATCTCTCATCCTTTCAGAAAAAAAAAACTTCTTAGTTTTTTTTATCCCCTTGAAAAAGAGTGAGCTTTTTTTTAAAAGTTTCATCCAACTATTTCAAGTAAGAAAGTAGTTTTGTTTTATATAAACTGTATGCTGTAGCTCAATATGTGAAATACATTTGAGAGGTATCCAGTCACTCACTGCTGAAACCTTAACTGAACCTACAGGTTCCCTTAAGGAGGATCTATCAGCTCATACAAAAAGCAGCACAGAACAGAATAGCATTAGTATTGAATGAAATTGTTTGGAAAGAGCTTTGTTTAGTTTGCCATGTCTACAATATGTTTGTGTAGAGAGACCTTTTGTTTCTCTTTTTGTTGTTGCTAAAATATTCTTGGCACGGATGAAGATTGTTGCCTGCATCTTGCTAAGACGTTGGTATTGGCTGTTGGAATTCCCTTGAAGCTCATGCCAAAGTAAATTGTGAAAGCATTAAACTATCCATTTAAAAGTAGTCCTTCTTCGTGCCCTTCATGGTGCAGATCTAGTTTTTCAGGGCACCTACAGAGGAGGCTGAAATTGCTGAGAGAATATCTAATAAAGAGCTTGCTCTGTTCATCTGCAGGTGGGAAAGGAGCACCTCAAACTGCACAGCTCCACTTCTTTGCAAGCACCTGGCAAACAGATAGGGTGCAAATGATAAGTGAGCTTGATGCTGAGCTCAATTCTTGAATCTAACCTGATTTGCTGAATTAAGCTGTATTTTTCAAGAACACATTTATGCTAATGAGAAACAGTCAAAGTGTTGGCACTCGTGTAATTTTTTAAGGAACTGGAAGATGAAACTCAGTGTAAACCAAGTTAAATCAACACTGCTTGCTATTAGCTGTTTTTTTGACTTGAGTTCAATGTCCATTCTAATATGTGTAATTTAAGGGATTAAAGAAGGCTAAATTATATTTCCATTCTTTTTGCTAGCTCCATTAAAAAGCTGCAAAATAAAGTGAAACTGTGTCTGTGAAGAAGATACCTGGGCTATAGGTAGAATTAAAATAATTTCAGTCTGTTCACAACTGGCATTTCACTCTTTCAGCTGAGGTGATCACTTGCCTCTTGAGTTAAAAATAGCGGATAGTGATAGAAGGAAAAAGCTTCCACTCCAACTGCCACCCACATGTGCAGGGGTATTACAATTGCTGCTTAGTAGACAAAGCACAAAGTTTTTTTCTTAACCCTTGCTGCTTATGAAGCTCCAAGTAATGTTTGCGTAGCCATGTTTTTTAAAGTGTTATATTAATTAAAAATTAAGTAGCCAAGCTTAAAAATGTAGTGGTTTTGATAGTTTATCTGCATACAGATAGCTGAGAAAATTAACTCTAGCTAATTAAAGATGATAATTTAAAGTGTGTTGACAGCTATAATTTATTTGTTTATATAAACCAATTTCCAGAATGAAACTTTGTTTAATTCAGGTTTGGGTTTGTTGTTTTCTTCATTTGCCTTCGAATTGAATTTAACTAAACTGGTTTGAACCTGTGAAATCTGTATAAAACCACCAGTTGTTTCATAATGGATACACCAGCTTTTTAAGATGACAAGCTGTATTCGGCCCTTATCTACAGTTTTTATTTGGCTCTTCAGCCTTCCCTACTCCATGATGTGTCTTTGTAAATAAGTCCCCAAGAAGAGATTTCTTTATCATGGATGAGTGAGATGTAGCTGTGAGAACATCGGAAGAAAGATTAGCAAGGACAGTTGTTCTTACTTGGTTTTGTAATGCTAGAGCTTTATGGAAAAGATAAAACATGTGATCTCAGTACTGAGTAATATTTTTAAAGCACAAAATCCTAATTTAGTATTTTGAGCTATTTTTTGATTGTCTTCAATGGCAGGCTTTTGTGTTTGAAAGCACAAACAGAAAAAGTGCACAGTAATATAAACAAAAAACCCAACAAAAACACCCTCAAGATATAAAACCAAAGCAACTCCCACAGAACAGTATTTTTTGCTAATCTTGTTTAAAACAATCCATCCTTCTCAAAACATCTAACTTTGTATGCTAGTAGATAATTTAGCCTTCTGTGTTAAGTGTTGCCTGTTTACCAAATAAATCAAGATAAGGAGGACATTCTCCAGTCCTACATTTTCTATGATTCTTAATAGTCCAAAGTAGGGGGAATCCTTAGAGACTAATTATTTTAACTGTGCAAATTTCTTCAGGTGGAAAATGACCTGCTGAATATATGACATGGTTTCATCAGAGTAGAATATCCCAGATGGGAAGGTACAATCCAGAACAGTTATTTGTTAAAGCATGATGCTGATATGCCCTCAGGTTAGGGTGAAATTGGGTTGAGATAAAGGGTTATTTTATTATACAGCAAGGAGGGGCAGATGAGGTGTTGAAGGATTCCTTCTGACTGAACTCTGTCATGGAGGCTGAACTTGTTTAATTGAATCCCTGTTCTGAGGGCCTTGGAATCTGAATGCTGCAGAAATTAAAACTGCTGCTTTTTTTACTTTGAGGCAACACAGTGCTATTAAGTGTCCACTTAAATTAGTTTGTAGTTTTTCAGGAAAATATTAGTGTTCTAACACTTCTTGGATGGCACAGAGAAAGAACTTGGTCCCACATGTCAGTAAATCAAAGTGCTGCTGTGACAGCAGTGTCTGAACTCAGAGCTGGTCAAGTCTCCATGTCCCCTTCTCCTAGATTACAGTAAGTGTAGTTGCATTTAGATGTGAAACCCTCTGAGCTGCTGAGAGACATCCTATAATTTAAGAATGGGAAGTGTCCCAGCTATTGTTTATTTTTGATGAATTTTCAAAACATGAAAAGGTACTACATGGGGCAGGAGCTCAAGTGGTAAGGTGACCACTTGCTCTTGCTCTGCTTAGTTTTGTTTTGTTGTGGAGGTATTTGACAGCCACATGAGAAAGCCTTGGAGGACCTAGTGCCAGTAAAGATGTATGGAAAGCATCCCTCCTCAAGAAGAAACCATTAACTTTGGAATTCTTTTTTTTTTTTCCCTAGCCTGAAAGAATTCCTGCCTAAAGAATATACCAAGCAAAGAGGGGCTGAAAAGAGAATATTTCAGGTAATTGTGAGACTGAAAAAGCTACTGTAGTTTCACTACCTTTATAAGAAAAATCTGAGATTTCCTAGGTGTATACTTTGTATATACTTGAACTATATAGCTATCAGAAAATTAAGTATGAAGTATTTGACAGCTTTTATTTTATTTCTTCAGCAGATTTATTGTCCTGATCTTTTTTTTTACTGATGACTATCCAATGTGCTTTGTTCAACAGAGAGAGTGAAAATTTTAGTATTTTTAAGATCTTTTTGTCAGTTGCATTGAAACATAAAGATGCATATTTGTACTAAAATAGACACATGTTTAGGAAAGCCAGTTTTAATTTCATGCATTATTCAAAATTGAGCCTCAATTCTGCTTGTTGATGCATGAATTCAGTCATGTGTGTGGGAATCATCCCATTGTGAAAGTCTGGAGCAGTTAAGTATAAATGGCAAAATGTACTGATATTGTTAGAAGTGGTCTCCAGAGTCTGAGTAATGTGGATGCAGCAGGTATCTCTATTCACTGAAATACAAGTTTGGAAATACGATGGAAGTTGGAAAATCCTGAGGTCAACAGGTGAGATAAAGTCATATGGCTTCTGGAAGGACACACCAGGGATCTGTGATCTCAGCTAGGGAGACAAGTTCAAGAGCAGGAACAGGTCACATCCTTTCTTTTGTCTGCTACACTCCCAGATGAAGAATCCTATAAGTCAGTGAGTCTGTTCTACCTTGACTTTTCAGTACTTCCTTGTAGATGAGTATGTCTGACCCTTTTCTCTGCACCTTTAGGTGGTGCAGTGACATCGCAGTTTCAGCAAAAACCAGATTCATTCACCTCTGAGTATCGTGGCCATGCTTTTCATAGCATGGGATGTTTGCCCATGTCAGATATGACCTAGGAGTAGTTTCAATCATTATGTGCTTTAGTGCATGGACCAGAAGCTCATCAGTGAGGGCACTGATCTGGGCAAAGAATCGACAAGGCAGAACATGTGAGCTGTCTTTTTGAAAAAAACTCAGCTGTTCCCCAAGTCAGGAAGTTCTGGAGCTTGGCAAGTGCTACATTTGTGCTCCTTGTTCTTTTGGGATCCTGGTTGTGTTCTCTGTGCTGAAGTTGGCAGATGGGAGCAGCCTGTGTTCTTGGGATGCAGGAAGTTTTTGGAGTTGCAGTTGCTCCTCCCAGCGCTCTCCCTTGGAAGTGCCCATGCTGTTGAGGTGGGAACAAGTGGAATAAGTAGGCATTTCCCATGTTCCTGGTGCTCCCCCTGCTGCCATTAGTCAGCATGAAAGAGGTGGCAACCAGCAGTTGAGAAGCACGTGAGGGGAAGATGGGGTTGGATAGGGAATCCCACAAACAGGATTTAAATAGCGAGACATTTGGATGTGGTTTTCAGCACAGTGGTCTAGACAGGAGAGCAGATGCTGGAGTGAAATTTAAATACATGAGACGAGTACCTGTCATTACTTACACATAATCATCAATCTACTAATGACCAAATAGTTTAAATAATAAACAGATACTGAGTTACAAGACACACTTAGATGAGTATTTCAGGATGAGCTATTCATAAAAATCATTGCTTGTTCCTCAGCTGTAGAATTATTTTCATGTGTTAGAAAAAAATTCTGGATAACACTGCAACTGGCAAAAAAGGGCCATTGCAAGTACCTTTGAGAAATGATCAAGTGGAAGGTGTGAGGCTGTCATGAATCAGAAGTTTTGGGCACAAAGCAGGAATAAATAATTAGTTTCTGGGAGGGAAAACCTAACCTTGTATGAAACCTAATGGTGTCAAATAGCAGGAATATCTAGCATTTTTAAACTGTTGTCAGAAAGGGTTTGTGTGCATGGTCTGAAGCACAGATTGAATGGTTAATGTCAAAGAGGAATGTTGTATTTGCCCAGGTTAGTTATTTTCTCTGATGTGAGGCATTATATGATAGCTTTGCTAACATTTCTACCCAGTATTTTTTCAAATATTCTAATTGTAATGATTATTAACTAAGCATCCTGAAATAGATAGAAGCTGTACCCTTTTTTGTTTGTTTCTAGAAAGCTTTGGTTCTGCCTAATGGATACTGAACTCTCTTACAGGAGCACAAAAACTGTGGTGAGATGACTGAAATAGAAGCCAAAGTGAAGTATGTGAAGCTGGCGCGTTCCCTGCGCACCTACGGGGTGTCCTTTTTTCTTGTTAAGGTAATGTAGCTCTTGCTGTGACCATCCTGTATCCTTGGTTATGGATTATCTCAGGTACCTCACTAAGCAAAGGTTTGCTACTTCGACCACTAAGGTATTCCAGTTTCCTGGAGGACTGAGAAGAGGGGTTTGTTGCAAGAACATATTA
>VXAX01003263.1:0-15294 GCA_013399835.1 Leptocoma aspasia
AAAGGATGGAGCCAGGCTCTTCTCTATGATGAAAAAAGGCAATAGACAAAAACTGAAGTACAGGAAGTTCCACCTGAACACGAGGAAGAACTTCTTTACTGTGCAGGTGACCACACACTGGAACAGATTGTCCAGAGANAGATTGTCCAGAGAGGGTGTGGAGTCTCCCTCACTGGAGATATTCAAGAACCATCTGGAAGAAATCCTGTGCTCTGGGATGACCCTGCTTGAGCAGGAGGCTGGACCAGATGATCCACTGCTATTCTTTCCAACCTTATCTGTTCTGTGATTCTGTGAGATATATATATAGAGAGAGAGAGAGAAAGAGAGAGAGAGAGAGAGAGAGAGAGAGATTATCTCCAAATATAAAAAATATAAAGTTATTTATACAAAAGTACAGTTTATCTTGTGCTAGCTTATGCTGCTAGTGGATTTCAAACATGTAAAAAAGTCAACAAAAAATCTTTACTGTAATTGATGGGATTAGTGAAATGATCATTATTAATTAAGAAATGCCATGGAGAAAGAATTTAAATAAATTACCACCACGTGTCTGTGTAGTATCTGTGAAGATCAGTTTGGCTCAGTATGAGACCATCTTATTTCAATGGAGTGATCTGGGTATTTTCTGCTCTCAGAGAATCCTTTCTTACAGAAAAAACAATCATTTGCTTTATGGTCAGCTTAGGTTTATAGGATAATCTTTTCTCCTCCTTCTCCTTGCACTAATTCAACATCAAACCTAAGTTTCAAAGTCACTTTTATGAACTGTCATAATATTTTGTGATTATGTCTTTTGCTGTTCTTTCTAACTATAAATGGCTTTAGTCATAATCACAATTAACACAAGGATTTGGTTCTTGCCTATGATAAGATTACAAGTGTGAGAGGGAATTACAAACACTCCTGAAACAGCTACATATTCATGTAACAGTTTAGGCTTAAGGAATGGACAAAACCATAATTTATAACTACATTTGGAAACTGTGATTATGTGTGATGACTCATCTGTCACCAAAACGAAAACATATGCTGATCCTATTAAACCTAAAGTAATGCACATGATGTTTTAATGCACATCCATTCACTCTCAAAAAAACCCACAAAATCTAAATAAAATATTTTATTTTCTTATAAAACACATATTTTCAAATATGATTGCATTTTTCAATTTTTTCAACCTTTTAGTAATATTATCATAGACCTATGACCTTTATCCTTAGTATGAAAAGCAGTAATATGGTAATGGACTTGTCCTTGCTTAGACCAAATATGGTGAGTTTCGTATAACAATTAGATTTCATGTCACTGGAAGAGGAAGAGCAGAAAACCCAGCAAATTTTGGCCTACCTTTCTGCATGCCTAACTTCTTTATGTTGACTTGAGCAAGCTTTGATTCAGTCTCCTGAAAGTTTATTATAAGATTTTTCTTTATTCAGTCACTCATATATTCATATATTTCTTTCAAGTCAGCATTTCTTAGCTTCCTGGAATGTTCACAGTCTTTCCCAGGTAACTAGGAAGTTCCTGTAACTGAAGTTTTCAGAAATACTGATAATCTTATGTTTAGGTTGCAGAAATAAATGAATTAAAACCAAGTGGATGACTAAGGTAGAGGTAAGACTTCATTGCAAACCTTTTGAAATCTTTTCAATTGTTTGGAGTTTGCTTCTTTCTTATAGAAAAGGGATCAAAGTTTTGATTTTTTTTTGTTCAGATTTAACAAATCATACATAGAGATCACTTTGTAATAGAGTGGGCAAATTTTAATAATAAAAAATCAACTTCTGAAGATAATTATATGCTATTTTCTTCCAAAAAACACCATCAGAATTTGTCCACCTTACAAAAGGTAAGGTCAGCTCAGAAGTTTTCAGACTTTTCTTTGCTGACACTTAAATCCCTTAGTTTGCTTTTTTCTTCAAGGAAGAAAACTATAATATTTCTGGAATTATACAAATTATTTGGATTACTAAATTCCTACTTCATATAGGTGATTTGTTTTTTATTGAGACAACAGTCACCAGCTTCAGAGTAATTTATACCTATCTGAATATCTTCAATTAAGCTCTTAGTGATCGCTACCAACCAGGAAATGGGAGTTTTTGTAATGGAATACATTGAGATCTTTGCATCTGTTTTTTGCCCTACCTGGCAGTGAAAATGGCTCTAGGTAGTATATTATGTATTTTTATTTTGTAAAATAGCAGGTAGTGCAAATATGAATGAGAAATTTTGGTTACTTTGTAGTTTGTTGCCCTGCAGAACACTTAAAAGATTACATCAGATTTGTCGGTTTTGTTTTCCCCAAAGGGTTTCCTGCAATGGAATTGTAACTTTGTCCTTGCTAAGAAAAGTCAAATGGAATATTAAAAAGGCAGCAGAGCGTGTACCTGAACAACTGCAATTGAGAGACACAGAATGGAAACTTGCTGTGCAAGTGATAAAGATTTAGCAGCCTTCCTAGACTTAAAGAAGACTATGAGGTAGGTAAAAGTCAACACACTCTCCCCCTCCCTTCTCACCTCCCTGAGGGAATAAATCAACCCCAACAGCCCGTCATAGTAAGTGAACTCAGATGTAAGTAACTATTGGAAAGGTAGTAATCTTTTTCAGCATTCATCTACAAAGTCTTTTGAAGTAAAGATGTTTTACAAGTCCTTATGTATCCCTCTGCTAATACTTACAGAGGATGAGTTCTGGTCCAGCAGAAATGATGTTTCCGTACATAGGTAAACAGAGATATAATTATAGATATTCAACATGTATAATTTTTTGCATAAAATATATTTCCAAAACTAATCCATATTTCTGTGACTTTCTTCTGAAGTTATGGAAGGAATTGAGGGCAATAGTAAGATCAATTTAAGCTGTGCTCCTGCATAATTTAAATCCTGGTCCCAAGTGCAATAATTATACAGTTTGCAAAGAACTTTGCATTGGTATATGGAATGAGACATTGTTAAAGCAAAATAATTTTCTTTAACATTCTACAAATTGATTGCACGTAACATTTTCTTGAGATTTTTCCTTTTCTAAATTGTTGTACTACAATCCAAATAAGGTTTTCTTTCCCCAAAGGTATAATTATCACTTTCCACATGTCTGATCCAGTAGTTTCCCCATTCATTCATTTGCTTTTTTTCACTTTCTATTAATACCTCATGGTTTTATTTCTAAGGCTAATAAACCTGAGTAGAAGCAGGAATCCAGACCCACAGAATTATTTGAGCACTAAAGTGGAAACTAAATGCCAAAACAGAAGTTAGTGTCAGTGTTGCAATCATAATATTTTAGGGATATCAGATCCTTAAATATCCATTTACATATATGTAATTTGTTTCAGAAAGTCTTGGGCACACACAAAAAAAAATTATAGGAGCTCTTTCCATTTGAACATATTTTTTTTCCAGGAGTTAAAAATTATATAAGCATACATAAAATACTTTAAAGACAGGGATTTATATTAGACAGAAGTGTTTCAAACACATTCAAGTGTCTCAAGAGAGCTCAGTTGTTATCAAGACCAAAAAGGTTATGAAGTTTGTTCTGGCTTCTAGTGGCACATGGGTTGCAAATATGGTATCTGTAGTGATTCAACAGCTACAGTCAGAGGTACAGCAATAGCAAAGTAAGGCTACAAGGTGGGCAAAGGTAAAACTATTTCCAAACACAACAGCTTTGCCCAAAGTCACTTCATATTCTACAAACTGTGTTTTTAGGTCAAGAATGCTCCATTTCACCAGTGCACAATTCAATATTAGCTTGGAATATTAGTTTGAAATCATCATTAGCACAGAAGCCAAGCATCATTCCATTATATATTTCCAGTGAATGTGTGGTTTATTGCATATAGCTGGAAAGGTGAATGTGATTAACTAGACTATGCACATCATTCAAATATACATAATAAATTTAGTTTATGCATGTAAATAAGACAGTTTATCCATGACGGATGTGTACACATTTAAAAAATAACATGATTTTGAAATTGCTGCAATTTTCTGCTCAAGTGAGTGTGTGCATGCATAGTTTGATTTCTATCCCTTGGAATTTTATAAATGCCTTTAGAAACTCTTTTAAAACAATATGTTACCTTTGGGAAATGTTTAAGGCTGAATAACACAGCATTCAGCACATAATTCAGCAAAATGCATGTTGCCATTTTAGGTCTCCTAATCCCCTCCTTGTTGTTGTGGTCTCACATTTCCTTGCATAATATGTGTGTTTTAGCCATTAAAACAGATAAATATTGAAAAGATCGGTTTAGCCTTGCATATTATTGACTTTACTCATGTAAAATGAGCATGATATTGCTCTGTCATATTAGAAATTTTGTGCAGTCATAGGAACAGAGAATACAAAACCACAGTATTTATTTTTAAATCTGAGAACTCTAAATTGCTCAGATTACAGTTGTGTAAACAGAAAAATTCCCAAACATTGATAGTAATGACACAATATATCTGATAATAATATATATCTGATAATGAAGAAATTTGAACCTTGAAAGAATCTCCTTTTAAAACACAATCAGTAGAAACAAGTTTTATCCTCTTAGTCTGTCTTATTCCATCCAACCATAATTTCTATTCAAATTGTTACCCTGATTTTAATTTTTTTGTTTTTAACAAATCTGTAAATGACCTAATAAGAATTAGGATTATAGAAAGCCTCACTATTTCATGATTAGACTAAGGTAAAAAAAAAAAAAATCTAGTTTAATAAGGAAAATTGCAAAATTTCCTTGTGCTTCACCATGAGCAGATTACACAAACAAACTTCCTGTTTTCTAAGAGTTTTTCTAGATTTATCTTTAAAGCACAATTTTTTTTCAGGGCCATGCAGACATATAATACACCATGCCCATTTGTCTTGGTGTCAGCTGATACACTAAATAATTAACACATTTGCTTTCTTCCTTTCTACTCATTACACCTTCCTTATTATCTCAGCTAACCTTTGATTCATTCATCAGTGAACCTGTAGTAGCAGGTTGCTCTTGAACCTTAAGAAGCATTCTGTGTGCGGCTGCCTTGAGATGAACAGCCACACATTTCAAGAGAAGCTATGCAGTTTTCAGTGCATGATTAGTCTTTTAAACCCCATTGTAATTCTGGCAATGAGCCCTTTGAACAGACTCTCTGTTATACAAATATTATTTAACTTTCTGGAAGCATAAAGTTAGTTTATACAATTATTATGGTAATTTATTAATATAACTCTTGTATGTCATATGACAGAATGTTAGAATATTGTGTGATTATAGACATAATATTTTCCTCAGAAAATAAAATCTGATTAACTGCATCATCTAACAGTTAAAACAAAAAAAGCAAATTACAAAAAAAAAAAAAAACAACGAAAACATTTTACCTAAATTCATTGATATTTTCAAATCCTGTTCTGCAACACTCTGTATACACACTCATGTTATGCACCCTAGCAGAGGAAGACTATGAATAGCACCAATAAAGCCACAAATTAGTCCAAAACATTATGCTTTGTATCTCATATTTTTACTCTGGATTATATACAATTAAAACACAATGACATGATCTTCTCTGTTTAATGTAATACAAACATAAAGAGTCAATCCTATTGAAAAATTATGGTGCTTTTCTGACATTCAAATCCAGCAATTTCATAGATGCAAGATGAGTGGTGGACCAGTCTGCCTTGTGGAAAGGTCAGCCTAATACAAAAGACCAAAGAAAAATACAAAAGCTATGAACCACGAAGCTGCCAAACTATTACATGCACAGCATCTGACAAAAACTAACTAGATGTTTAAAGCTAGGCATAAATTTCCGCTGAAGTGATAATAATTTAAGCTGAACATTTTTTAAACAATGAAGCAACATGTATATTTTATATGCATCAATGTCTCCATTTAGACTTTGTCTTTTGAATAAATTCCCTGAAATGTAGGCACTCTGACTGTAAAATTTACCAAGCCACAGCTGACAGTAATGTTGTTAAGCAACAGAGGGAAAAATGCCATTATCTTCTGAGGAGGTAGTGTGAGAGTATGAATGATATCCTACACCTTTCTATGCTTAGACTTGGCTGCTTTTGCTATGTGAACATATCTTAGCAACAGTTTATACTCAGCAGAATTTATAATTACTAAAACTGAGAAAAGCAATGAAGCATGCATTCTAATTGTGGAAAAATGCAACCCTTGAGAAAAATCATACATGAGAAAATGTAAGACAAATGGATTAATTTTAAAATGGGTGGTTGCATGTTTTGGTCACACTCAGGAGACAGTGAACATGCAAAACACAGAAAGGAAAATTTTCATGAGGGTAAAATCAAAACAATTAGTGAATAGTAAGTGTCAGTGAATATGTCTGAAAATACAGGGTAAGGGAGTCTGAAAGTGAAATACAGCCTGTAAAAATTACAGAATGCAAAGAAGGCAGGCTACTGAAATGAGCTCTAATTCTGCCTGTTTGGCACTAATTTTTCCATTAATTAATTAATTCATTTGTTCATTAATTTCATCTGCCTTTCATCTCATTTTCAATATTTAAAATTGAAGTCTAATAATTTATTTCATTATTTCACAGAGTACCATGGTGATTAATAAGTTATCACCTTTAGAATCGCATGACATTTACAGCCTAGAAATATTGCACACTGCTGATTGTCTGTTGTGGGATTTGCAGACATGTCATAGAAGACTTTTGGAACTTCTGCTTAATGTTTGTCTTGTGCATATACTTAGAACAGAGATAAGCTGTGCAAGAAACCCGGCCACAATGACTTCTTAGCTTTGTAGATCAAAGATGAGAAGTAGATGAGAGTGCAAAAGCAAATATCTAATGTTCATCTCTTTTTGCAATGGGAAATGAAAATAAAATTTGGATTCTTGAGTTCATGTATGGAAGATCACAGTTGTAAAGTGGCTCATTTAACATATAGCTACCTCTGAGAAATGGGCAATCACTTTAAGAATATATCTTCTTTTAAGGTAAGGTGTGGAATTTAATTTATAGAGGACTGACTTAATTTGAGCAAGCTCCCATTGACAAGAACACATTACACAAGCAAAATGAAAGCTGAAAACATTGCCTGCTTACTCGGTCTGTTAGGCAGGATGTGATTTAAATATTGAACAAAATTAAAAGCTCAGTTACAGACTTCAAGAGAAATAGAAGTCCTGATGATGGTGACTAGTCAGAGGGAAATGTTACTTTTACTTTTTCAACTTAGAAAAGGGGAAGAAAAAGAGAAAAAAAAGACAATTTTAAGAAACACTGTACTTAGTCAAAAGTTTCTACTAACTTAGGTCTTCGCTAAAGTCTTAGCCCTGGCACCCAGCACAGTGGAGACCTGGAGCAGTCTGTCTGCTCACATCACACTTCCAAACACCTTCTTTTGTCTCGCAGCTTATGAGCAACACAGTCTTTGTTTTCCTCCTCATCCTTCCTCTTTCTTTTAAATAGTAGCTTTTGACTTTTTCCAGGTCTGGACTCTCTTTTCTTAACTAAGGTTAATCTCACACTCATGTTTAAGTGCCATTTATTAGTTCAGATATTTGTATTTTATTTCAATTAGGACTTTTACATTTCACATTTGGCACCTTTTTCAAACACACAAAATAAAATCATATAAAATAAATGTGCTTACTGATTAATTTAATATAAGTAGTATTCTCTACACCAGATGCTTGCAGAAAGCTTCTTCCCCAAGTTCCTCTGGCATCTCCTCTGCATTTTTGTACTGCAGGGCAATGGGTAGAGATGCAGAGTTGCTGGTTTTTCCTAATGCCAATCCCACAACAGAAAGAAAATAGCAATGCATATGGGCCTAATCTAGTCACCTCCACGAGAACATCAAGAGGAAGAATATGGCTGTACTTCTGCCATATGACAGCAATTTTCACAGACTCTAGAACAGCTAAATGAGGTTAAGCTGTAGTGTGTTTTATCTGCATTACAATTAACCTCTCTGTTGCAGACGCGGAGCTTTGAGAGGCTTTTCAGATTCCTCTGCCAATAAAATCTATAAAAGTCAGTAAGTAAGGTTATCACCAGACTTGTGTCATTGGCATATTTTGTTATTAGAAAACTCTTAAATAAAAAACACCTAAGAAAAGAGCAACAAAAAAACCCAATTTATTAATTATCAGAATTCAGTCAAAAAAGCAACAGAAAGGATGGTAAACTATAACCTCTGTCTCTTTTGCTTAAAAAAAAAGAAAGAAATATTCTCAGCAGGTTAACAAGCAGCCTTTTTGGTGCTCTTTGCAGCTAAAAGCAGATTTACCTCTTGGCTTGCTGAATGCACTTTAACAGTGTTCTATTTACACTTCAGGAGTAACTCCAGAAGCCCCAAAGGAAAAAAGACAAAGAACTTTTCTAGCAATTTTCAAAAGCAACAGCAAGAATTGAGCTTTATATGAGGCTTGGGATATTGTTAAAAGGGGTGAAAAGGGAAACGGGGGAAGAGGGCAGTAACTGGAGAGCAGAAGGTTAGAGGCTGGCTGCTCATTTGGGGGATTTGTATTGAGAAAGAGATGAGGCTTGTTTAACTGGTTGACTGATTTCTTCTGGGAGATGTGATTTTCTGCCTGTACTGGGTAGAAGGAAAGGGAAAATCAGGAATAATTATTTTTGGCAGTGTTAGGTAATTCCCAGTCCCAGCCATCTTAATTTGGTCACCAGCTGTTACTGCTGAAAAGTATTTTGTGTTACACAATATTAATTCTCCATTTGTGTTCGTCTTCCTGATTGCTATTTCTTTCTCTGTTGTATTTATTCTGAATTTCTTGGGGTTTTTAGAAATTCTGCTTTGCAAACTACTGCTGCAGTTCTAGAATATTTACAGCCCTTAATTTATTGATATGTTTACTCACAGTTATAACTCTTTCTGAATATATTTTTGTTCTGAAAAAAAAAAATTGGTCTTTTTCAGTTCATATAATTAATGTGTTGCATGTTGGGCATATTGCCTGAAGTTCACCCTGCTGCTGAAAGCCAGTCTAAAGTACCTGAATAGGGAAAATCAGTAAGAAAGGTATAAAAATGTATGGTGTCCCTAATAATGTGGTCACACATTATCTGGGAAATTTACAAGAAAACCCAGAACCATAAAATATTCCAAATCTCCATTAAAAAAACAAATTGTGCCCTTAAAACATTTTATGCACCAAAATATCTGATACCCCAGTGGTCATGTGATGAAATAAAAGATAAACTAAGTCTTAGAGTCTACCAGGCCAGGGCTAAATTATACTTTTTATTCTGTTTTAAGTACATATTCAAGTTTGGCCCTCAATTATCCATATTGCCCATGTACTGGTTTGATTTCTGACTGAACTTGGCACACACTGTTTCTCCAATTGGGAAAATTATTTTGGAGGTGAGCAGTACAGAGTAACAGAGACAGTCTCGCCAAAAGTACACTCAGCTGTTTTTTTCAAGAGTTTCTCAGTAAAATCTCCCTGTGTACTCAAATCTAGTATTTAGCCAGTTTAATAATGAAAAGATGCTTTGAATCTTTGTGTCAAAATATCTGACAGCAGACTGATACCTAACGGCTGGAGGGGGCACTCTGGTATCAGAAAACCACATATTTTAACCCTGAGGAGAAAAAACCCAAACACACAGCAATGCAGGGCATCTTCTGGAACACCTTTCAGGTTGTTACAGAACAGTCTGCTGATTCAAGGTTAAAATACAGGTATAGCCAAGTGTATCTGATTTTTGACGTTACTAGTGAAGGACTGCAGTGTTAGATGAGCTTTTAGAGTACAGTCACTGGCACTTGTCTGTTTTTGCTTTGCCCTCAGTGCTTTCAGCCTGTAACAGTCCCCTAGAGATCAAGTGGCTATTGACAATCTGTTGTACTTGAAATCCTGAGAATATCGTACGGAGTGAAGGTTTAACACCATTTGGCTGCCCTCAAACCATGCCCCTAGCTCTTTTTTTTTTCAAATGAAGCTTTCAAACTTTACCATTTTCAAACTTTATCTGGGAACCAACAAGAAGAAAATAGCCTGATATAAAACATAGCAAAAGGCCTCTAAATGGATTGAAGACTGAGAAGAAAAAACTCCTACCCTGAAAACTGGATCAGTCTTAGTGAGAACCTTGGGAAATTGCCCTTTTGTCATAATCCTTAATTCCCTCCCTTAGTTCTTCCTGTAGAAGGTGTGAACTCCAAAGCAAAGCAAGGCAAGGCAAGGAAAGGGAAGGGAAGGAATATTTTCCAAAATATGGTCAGAAAAATACTATTGCAGCTGATGATGTTTAAAATGAGGAAGTGAATGTGTGAACTGCTTCTTTAATTCTAGGTGGGTTTTATCATTCCTGATATCTGAACTGGCATAGCAAATCAGACATGTATCTTCCATTTCTTGTGAAGGATGCCTAAGGCAGATCTTCCTGTCAACCAAGAATGTAAGATATAGGAGAATCCAACAGCAGCACAACATCTTCATTCAGTTTCTTCTTAAAAAGCAGGGGTATGATATGGGGTTTAAAGAGACCAAGTGCTGGGTCCTGCACTTTGGCCATGAGAACTCCACGCAGCACTATGAGACAGGGACAGAGTGGCTGGACAGTGGCAAGAAAGAAAAGGACCTGAGGGTACTGACTGACTGGAGGCTGATCATGAGGCAGCATGTGCCAACATGGTCAAGAAGACCATTGGCAACTGTGCCTGTATCAAGAACAATGTGGCCAGCAGGACCAGGGAAGTAATTCTTCCCCTGTACTAAGCATTAGTGAGACCACACCATGTCAGGCGCTGGGCCCCCTCAGTTTAGGAAAGAAGTTGAGGTGCTGGAGTATGTCCAAAGAAGGGCAACAAGGCTGGTGAAGGGTCTGGAACACAAAATCTATGCAAAGTTGCTGCAGGAGCTGGGGTTGTTTAGCCTGGAGAGAAGGAGGCTCTGGATCGCTCTCTACAACTGCCTGAAAGGAGGCTGTAGCCAGGTGGGGGTCAGTCTCTTCTCCCAGGCAACCAGTGACATGTAAGAGGACACAGTCTCAAGCTGTGCCAGTAGAGGTTTAGGTTAGTCATTAGGAAGAAGTTCTTGACAGAAAGGGTGATTTGGCTTAGCAATGCGAGGAGTCACCATCTCTGGAGGTGTTTAAGAAAAGACTGGACGTGGCACTCAGTGCTATGGTGGTGTTGGCAAGGTGGTGTTAGGTTGGACTCGATTATCTCAAAGGTCTTTTTCAACCTACCTGATTCTGTAATATTCTATTTTATTATTACTTCTTGCTTCATTAATTCCTTCAAAAAAAAAAAAAAAGTTAAGAACATAAGGTATCAATGACAGATTTGGCTTTGCGTATCTGAGGGAGAAGAGCCCTTAAGAAACAGATCATCTCTGTTTTAAAACGGAATGGACAAATAAGATTTACATAGTCACACAAAAAATATTAGTCTATGGGTGAAGCAAAACAAAAAGTTCCATGCACAGGGTTGCATGTAAATACCTTTAGTTGTGGAGGCTTTCATGTTAATGACTTTGGTAGATGAGATTTGCTTCCCTCCACTTCCCTTCAAAAACACAGTTATCCATTTCTGTTATCCTTTTAGAATAAATTAAATAAATTGTATTGGGAGTTCTGTCTCTCTCAATACATGCAATTTAAGCACATACTAAGTGCTTATGTTGTCAATCTAAATTACCTTCGCACAAGACTTAGTTTGGGAGGAGAGGAATCAAAGGAAGGCAAGAGGACATATCTAGGGTATTTGGGGAGAAACAAGCATGAGGAAATGGAGGGATAAGGTAATAAAGGGAGACAGCTATCTGTAAACAATTAGATGGTGGGTAAAACTGGATATGCCTGCACCTGATCAGCACAAGCTGCTGTATCCTCTTATTAAAATCCATTTCTAATTATTTTCCTGGCTGGGGGGGGGCTCTGTTTGGGGAGCATGAGCATGTATGGGGGTTTCAGTGCCAGCAGTTGGAGTCCAGACCTGGGGGCAGAGCCATGTGTTAATGGTGTCAGTGACTGGAGCAGGAGGCGTTGTGCAAGTGAGGGTGAATGATAGTGAAGGGCAACCCAGGCTAGCCAGAGAGTAGATAAACTGACCTGGGAGATAGGGAGGGGGAAATGGGTCTCTGAAGGTGAGGCCATGGAAAGAGCTTGTTATCAGAGGGACCAGGGAGTCTTGGGCAGTTGCTGGAGTGATTATGGGTCTGGCAGTTTCGAGGGACGAGATTTGCTGTTGTGTGCATGGAAGTTAAAACAACTAGCCTGTGCAATGCGAGCAACAAGGCCACCACTGGTTTAGGACAACCATCTCAAACAATAAATAGGAAAAACAGAAACCCCCTTAGGAGAAATACTGATACATAGAGGTCTGGCACTGTGGAGAAGTCAGGCCTGGAGTGGAACCACTGCCTGGGGGTCTATGCTTTGTGCCAGTATTAGGGCACAGTGGGTGGGCTGGAATTGGAATCTCTGGTTGGAGAACAGTTAGACAGGACCTTGGAAGAGACTTCCACTACTGTGAAAGTATTATGTTGAGAATGTGCAAGTATAACCTAAAATAGAACTTTAAGAATATAAATTGCTTACTCCTTCTTACACCCATCATGACTGAGAATTGTATTTAAAACACAGAGGAAATTAGTTTGGCATATGAACAAAGAAATATTTCTCTGTTCAAATGTTGTTAGTAAGGCTGACTATGCTGCTAAAAATATTTTAAGCAACTTCTATCAACAAATTCCTAGCTTTTTTTTCACATATATCACAGGAAGTTTGTATTTCACTTTGTCTTCCTCCTTGACAAGACCAATGCAGATTAAATATTCTCTTCTCCCTCTTTAATATTTGAATCTGAGTACTGGCACACATAAAGATAGCAGTTTGATTGCTTTTTGGATATTTTTCTACTGTCAGACACCAGGGGATTGCTTTGCTGATTTGATTTTACAATCAAAGTCTGTGGATATGTTGAACAAATCAGCTTCTAAAATACAGTGTACAGCTATAGTTTTGAATATGACATCAGGAAAGAAAAATGAAGAAAGAAGTTTGACTTAAAGTCTTCTTGCAGTAGTTGTTTATGCACAGTGATTCTAACTGCATTGCAGCCACGTGTTATTTGCCATGCATGGACTTCCAACTAAGATGTAATAATCAGACAAAAATTAATTAGAAAAAAAAACTGTTATGCAATAGATGTACTGCAATTGCTGCAGTTTTAGTCAGCTAAAATCCTTTTCCGTACACAGTAACTAAAAAACACCGAAAATACAGTGAAGCCACAGTGACACCAAAATCAGATTATGATTTTGAAATCTGTCACCATTGCAGATTTTTGGTAGAAAAAGAATAATGTTTTTCTGTGTGAAACATCTGTGACTGACCTTCTATTTTCTTTGTTTTTTAAGAGCATTACAAAGACTATTTCCATTTGTTTATGCTTTGTATAAAAAAGATAAAGATCCTTTGATAATCTAATCCATATACTGTAGTAATAGTAAGCACTAGAAGTGTCACCCAAGCACTAGAAGTGTCACCTAAATATTTTCATGTTTTCAAGACACAATGAGTACAGGGTAGACCTGAGACAAATTACATTTATGAGATGAGAGAAAAAATTCTCGGAAATTATACTCTATACCCTCGCACTTTCTAGTTTTCAGTATGGATATGATAGTTCAATGCAAGTAGCATGGAAATAAGTGTCCCTGAAACTAAACTAGGAACTGGATACCACTATGCTTATTGGGGTATGCACCCACCATGGACAAGATTTCAAAGTGCATTGACTTACAAATGAGCTGTCCCAACATAGTGCATTGGTCTAGCATGAAGAACAATCATTTAATCAGAACATATACCAATCAGTTTGGGTGCAAGACAAATTATTCAAACATTCCTGTTAATTGACAGACAGTTTAATAATTTTAATTTGAAGTGTCCCTTGGTGGTAGATGAAATTAAGGATGAAATTAAAAAGTTATATTGAGTTGAATGATAAACCAGACTTTACCACCCATGAGTGCCCATAATGGGAATTTTCTAAAGGGATTATTAGGGGAAGGTTAATTAGCATTACGTCTGGGAAATGGTAACAGATGAGCTAAGGCAAACCTACATAAAATATTGAAGCAATTAGAGAAAATGTTGTAACAGCCCCTCCCCCCCAAAAAAAAAACCCACAAAAAGATACATTTAGTAAGCAGATAACGTGGATAAAAAAGTTATTTCTATTAATATCCTATTATATGAAATAGAGGGATTTTTTTACATAATTCAAGTAAGTACAATTTTGAGTTAGAGACTTTAGGGGGGGAAAAAGCCATTTATGTATATATTTCCAAGTGGAAACCATGGAATTAAGCTATTGTGAAGTATCCAAGAGGGAGGCCCCACAACCAATCCTCAGAGTTATAATTATAAAAAATGAGTTTAATTTTTCAATAAGTCTTAATATGTAATTATCAGAGCTTCATAAAACTAGATGCATTAGTCATTAGTTTAAAATTAGAATTATCAGCAGAGACATTAAAATTTAAGTGTTGAAACTGTGCATTTAAAAGCTATATGATTACATAAGAAAATAAGTCCTCATTTTCCTTTCATTTAAGAAAATAATGTATTTTTAGACTCAAAGTCTCATCCACTAAATAGGACCCAATCTACTTCTAGCAGATTGCTAAGATTAAAAGCAGTACAGCATAAATGTCTTAATAAGATTACTCAGAAGGATATCACAGAACAGAGCATGGCAGATCACCTAATGAGTAACCAAGGCAGCTAGAATGTTACCCAATTCATTATAGATGAAACATCCTTTTAAAATATTTAATTACAGGCTATCACAGTTCCTTTTTTCCCTTCCTTTCAAGTTACGAAACTCAGGCTCCAAACATCTTTTGCAAAGTTCAAGGGCCAGATAAAGGTGCCTTGTCCTGAGTGTAGGGAATACTGCCTATTCCCCACTGTAAACTCTTCTGAACCTTGCCCATAAACTCAGGAGCAGTAAACAGCCTCCACTCTTATAGCACAGAGGCGAATCAACTGCAGTAGCAAACTCCCTGAAATAAATACATACAGCAAGGTCTTCAAACAGGAACATCTGTTCCAAGCACTTTGGGAAAACAGCCAAGAGGCAAAGACATATCCAAGAGAATAAGTGCTGAAAGTAGTTTGTCAATGTCAATTTTTTAAGAAGCAGGGTTGTCCTTTTCTTGCTGATCTCTTCCTGAAGAATGGAATAACGTTATGATTTATAATTATTCCAAAATAAAGTAAAGAAAAAAAAAAAAAAAAAAAAAAAAAAAAAAAAAGAAAAAAAAAA